>VZTJ01000996.1:417467-429034 GCA_013397795.1 Orthonyx spaldingii | reverse complement strand
AAGCTCGTCCCGGGGCAACCCCGGGCTCATCCCGGCACCCCCAGACTCATCCCAGCATTCCCGAGCTCGTCCCGGCACCCCCGGGCTTGTCCCGGGGCACCCCAGGCTCATCCCCAAGCTCGTCCCGGGGCACCCCCGGGCTCGTCCCGGCTTCTCCCGGTCCCCCGCCCCGCCGACCCTCCCGGAGCTCGGTCTGTCCGCCCCTGCCCTCCATCTCCCCCCAAGACGAGTCCCATTTCCCGAAAGAGAGGGCTCTGGGTGTGCGGGATGCGGGATGAGGGATACGGGATACGGGATACGGGATGCGGACTCCCGCGGAGAAACGCGGGCGCCGCTGTTTTTTCATCCCATTTTTTTTTTTCTTGTTTGCGTTTCCAAGGCAGCAAGACCCAAGTCGGGCAAAACCACTCTGCAGAGGTTATATTTGTAATTATTTTTTTTTCCCCAGCGTCAATTACACACGTGATGAATAGATGAGCTTTAATAAATTAGGGGCACGCAGCCCTTAATTAAAAGTCATATCAAACCAGTACTATGAAAGCGATTCTCTCACTTTTTGACTTCCTACCAGTGGCATGAATAAAGAGTATGCTTTAAAAGGCTTTTATAATTACAGCGCGGATAAAAGCGAATACATATTGTTCTTTTCATAATTATTTTAATCTTGCGCCGGGCGTTATTTCATGCTGTGCCCGCAATTTTCTCAGGTGTGTAGTTTGTTTGTGTTTTTTTCTTTTGTTTTTCAACGTCCAGGATGTACAGTGTTTGGGAGCTGTTTTGGCGTTATAATTTATAAATGAGGGGTTTTTTTAGAGCCCTAAAAAACACTCTTAAAAGACGACAGGCACAACTCCTCTCCTCAAACCCCGACTTCAGGGGCAGCTCACACAAAGCTGTGAGCTCGGTGCTGCATGAACGTTTGAATACATCCCTTCCATAAAACATGGGGGATTTCATTCGCTCATCTCTTGCTCGGTTTGGACTCCCGGCTTCCCTGCCAGCAGCCTTGGAAGTCCCCAGCCCTGCAAATTGCGGCTTCCCAGCTGGAGGATGGGGCTGGATGGAGCGCACTGTGCTGGGCCCGGGGGTTCTCCCGACCCCTTAAAGCCCTGGTCATCCCTTTCCCCTGGTCAGCCACCAAATAAATACCTGAGCGGCCCCAGCCCCGATAGGATCTCGCCTGGTGCCAGGGAGAGCAAATTGGGACCGGGGCAGGGGATTGCCGTGTGGGAAGGAGTGTGGGAGGACGTGTACGAGAAGCCGGGTTACAAAACCCTACTCATCGGCGCGGCTAATAGCAGGGTTTGCACACTCATCGCTGATTGCTGGCAGCGTTACTGCACACCTCGATGGGTTACGGATTAAAGATCTGCGAACAGAAGCGATGCCTTCCACTGCCTCAGTGCAGCCAGCCTGGCTGCGACATTGCAGTCGGCAGAGCCCCGGTTTGGGCTTTTCTCCGAGGGTGAAAATAAGAGTTAATGCCACGGGCTGATGCCTCTCCAGCTGCTCTTGCTACCCCCAGTTGGTCACTTCTCCTTCCCCACAGGGTTCATGCCTTTGCTGCGAGATTCTCACAGACACGGGGCCAGGCAGCCCCGGCCTTGCAAAGCTCTGCTGCTGCAGTGGGGTTGAGTTTGTCCCTCTCCTCCTCCCTCTTCCCCTTCCTTTCCCTTCTCCATGCTTCCTGCACCGTGACAAGTAAATGAGAATTGATGGACACGCGGGAACAATGTCTGTGTGTCAGGAACAATGTCTGTGTGTCAGGAACAATGCGCCGCCCGTGGAAAGCCATTGTGGGGTTGCCGAAACTGCCGCGGGCAATTACACCGCGCCCCCAAAGCCAATGCCCGCTGGAAGGGCGCCTGGGGAAGCACAGCTCGAGGGGAGGACAGGTCACGGTGACACCGATCACGTCCCCTTCCCTCCCCAGGTGCCCGGTTGTGGCCCGGCTGTGCAAGCTCCGGCCCCGTGGGCTATGAGAGGCTCCTCTGCGCTGCCATCCTTTGGGAGGCCCGAGGGAAAAAGGGGGGCAAGGGACAAGCTGCTCTCGGTGCTGTGAAGCACAGGTTGGCTCATCCAGCCTGGTTTGGCGGAATTTTGGGTGCCACAGAGGCGCCTGGGATAGCAAAGCACGGCAGGGTTTGCTCATGGTGTTTTCCCTCTTTAGCCTCAGTCCATCGTGAAATCGGAGAGTTTTCTGTCTAAAGTCTGAACTTGGAGATTTCTCACCTCTCCCCTCCTTCACCCTCTTGCTGTCAGTTAAACATCAGAGGATGAAGCCCCACGCGGTACTGAATGTCCGCACGGAAACCTCGCCGAGACGGGGTTTGGAGAAATTTCTAGGAATTAAGGCTTTGCCCCCTGTCCAGGATCTCAGAGCGGCCGCCCAACCTCAGACCAGCAAGGAACTCTCCCAGTCCGAGGGAAGGCCGTGAGCCCGGGGGCTTTCCCCTGCGCCAGGCTCCCCGCTTGTGTCCCCGGTGAGACCCCAGGCCCGGGGCGGGCGGTCCCCGGGGCTTGGCCGTCGGGACTCTGCGGGACCGGGCTGGCTCTGGGGGTGGCCCCTTGTCTGCAGGGACCACGGCGGGGTCCCAGGGATGCCCAGAAAGCCCCCAGCCCCCCGTGCCCCTCCCGCAGCATCAGCCCCGTGAGCCGGGGCGGGCTCTGGGCGCCCCGGTCCTGGGGCTCTCAGCTGGAGCGGGACGGGGAGGGAGGGAGCGCAGGGGGAAGAGAGACGCTGCAGACAAACTGAGGCTGTTTTGCAGGCGCCAGAAGCGGGGAGATGAAAGGGAAGCTCCTGGGGGAAGTGGCTGTGCAGTTTGACCGGCTCCAGCAGCAGCAGCAGCAGCGACGGCCCGTCCCGGCCAGCTCCGCCTCCCCCCCCGCCTCCCCCTCTGCCTCCCCCGGACTCCAGGCTAGCCCTGGGCCCAACCCCGCCTCGCTTTTCCCAGCCTGGAGGCGGAGGGAGGTGTCGGGCAGGCAGTGCCGCAGCATCCTCGCTCCTGTATCCATCAAGCCGGGAGCAGCATCCCCGCCACAAAATTCCGCAGCATCGTTAGCCTGGGGTAGCCGGGGATGGTGGCTTTGGGGCAGGGGGCTGTCCGACATCCCCCTCCCTCCCCTCACCGCTGTAAATCAGGAGGGACCATGACACGAACGATGTCCCGTGTCCCCAGTCCCCGTAAAGCACCAGCCCCTGTCCCTTACAGACACCTCGGGGGGACAAAACGCCCGCGGGCAGCGGGGAGCGCGTTTATTCTCCGGGAGGGAAAACCTCACGAGCATTTCCCCTCCTTTTATGATCGATTTGGTTAATAACCCGTTTTCTAGAGAGAGGAGATTTTTTTTTTAAACGAGCCGCCGTGAGGCTGGCGTGTGGACATCCTTCAGGGGAGGAAGATAAGGCTCCCGATTTGACTGGAAAAAGCAAGGCAGGAAAAAGGAATCAGGGTGTGCATCAAGTGTGAGTTTTGCCCCGGAACGAGGCGCACACCGAGCGAATGTTTGATGTGTCAGAGGCTGGGAGATTATTGTTTCATCGCCTTGCCCCAGATGAGACCCGGAGCCAAGAGAAAGGCGTCGCATTAACAGTAGCACGCGGTTATCTGCAGACGCTAGAGAGGAATTAAAGCGAGCTGAACATCAGAGCTGCCGAGGGATCAGGGCTGGTTACTGACGCCTCGGTCTAGATCCACCTCTGGATTCCCGAAGCCGTTTTGGCTGACAGCTCTTGGCTCCGGATGGTTTGCGAGGGGACCCTTCCCGGAGCATCCTGCGGGGATGTCGGACCCAGAGCCGGGCAGGGGCGCGGCCGGGGGCTCTGCCCCGCTCCCGGTGCGCGGGGAAGGTGGGAGCCACGGAGCCGGGCTGCTCCAAGTGCAACCACGCGTTGTAATTGTCCCCTGTGTCACCCGACAATGCCCCCATTGATCGCTCCGGTGTCATCCACAGCGAGTGCACAACGAACCGTGCCTGTTGCACAATTCCAGCGTCTCCCTTCGCACCCGCCGAGGGTTGTCCTCTCCCTCTCTCTGCGCAGGTATTTGATTTACCAGCAGATATTTCTTCTGCTTGGCAAGAGGCAGGGGATAGCTGGGAGAGATCAGATGTCTTCCTGCTCAAAGCAATTAACAGCTTTGCCCTTAAGGATTGAAAACAATCTCTCTCTCTCTTTTTTTCTTCTTCTTTTTCTTTTCAAGGTAATAACTTTTTAAATAAACACGAGGGGAAGGTTCGAGGGAGGAAAGCGCTGGTAGAGAGGTTAAATTTGCACGCAGAGAACTGGCGGTCAAGAGGATCCTTGGAGACAGGGATTTCGGAGGTGATGCTGTGAAGAAATGCGTTCTTCCGGGGTTGTGCTGCGACCCCGGACGGTTCCGCTCTGTCCTGGAGGTCACGGCCGGACCCTGCTCCCCCCAAAGCTGCTCCCCCCAAAACGCTCCAAAAGGGTCGGGCTCCTCGGAGAGAACCCCGGGCACCTGCTGGAGCCGCTCGGAGCCGCCACAGGACCCCCCAAATCCGCCCCTGGAAAAGATGTGGACAAAACACTTTAGGGTTTGGTCCCAGCTGAGTGCGGGGACGGGCACCCGGCCCCGTTCCCACACCCAGAGAGCAGTGGGACGAACCCCTGCGCTCCCCAGAGAGGTGGCACGTCAGGGGTGACTTCTATGTGTTTATTTATTTATTTTTAAGAGGCAGAGAAAGGGAAAAAATACGATCTATGTCCTTAAAACTTTTTTTCCCCCCTATCCTCTCCCCCAGATTCTTTCTGTTCGCAAACGGTTTCCGTCGAACTTGTTGCAGGGAATCCTAATAATCGCACCCTGCTTGTCTGGGTGAGGAATAAACCAGCACGATTCACCTCAGCCAGGGAAAAAAGGTCTGGAGAGTGAGAAACTCAAAGCTCCTCCTTTGGCTTAGGTTAGAGCACCCGATTATTCCCAGAGCGTCCCCCCCTTCCCGCACAAACACGCGGCCGGGTTTATTTCCACGGGCGCATTTTATTTTTATTTGTCCATTTTCAGATAGATTCGTTTTCGGTGTCCCGCCCGCTGCCTTCCATGAATCCTGGAAATGCAGAGGGAATGCGGGATGCGGAATGCACTGAACTGTCCCGTGCCCAAAGGCAGCTCCCGCAAGGATCCCGTTATTTATGCAGTGCCTCCGCGGTGTGATGAGTCCCACGCTGGATGCAGTTCTACAATTACCGTTCTCTTCTGTCAGTTATTTGTTCCTATTCAGCTCCACGTCATTATTTTCCAAATCTATCCCCAGCCCCCTGAATGATCGCAGCTTCGCGGCTGCCGTTTGTCTCCCGTCATTTCCCATCTCCTTTTGATTACCCCGGGCGATGTAATAAACCGATCAATAAACAGCTTTGGAGTTACAGGCTCAGACTTGGTACAAATTGATTGTGAGGGTGCCAGACTCCGTGAGATCAGCCGGCTGATTCCTTTGCTTCTCGAACTTCCTTTCTTCGAAGAAAATTTAATTTTTCCTAATTTTTTTTTCAGGGAAAAAATATTGTCGAAGTGAGATTAAGGAGTTTTCTTATTTTTACGCGGTAGAACGAAGACGGGGACCGACTGTGCAGCTGTTTGGGGCTGGGTTTAGCTCTGCCCGCTGGCTGAGCTGGAAGATGCTCCGGCTGGGATGGGATTTCTCGGAGCTGCGGCTGTCCCGGTGCCCGGGCAGGGACACCCCGCGCTGCTCCCGCGGCCGCGCTGGCTGCGAGCTCAGGGCTGGCTGCTGCCAAAGCCGCGGGGATCCCCGCAGGAATCTGGAGACAGCGAAAATGCTGAGCCCAAACATGCTTTTCCAACCATCCCTCCCTCCATCCATCCCTGTCCGGCTCATTCCCGGCGCGGAACGGGACTGGGGTGGGCAGCGAGCACATTCCGCTCGGGATTCCAGCCAGCCCTCCAAGGTTACAGGGGTTTCCCCCCCCACCCCTTTATTTAATCACACTCAGGGTCCTTTCACGGCGCTCGCAATCACTGTGATTGCATTTCGAGCTGATATTAGCTCGGGAGTGAGCGTCCCCGCCATGGTCCGCAGGGGTGGGGAATTTATTTGGATGCTCCTAATTCCACTGGCGATTGTATCGCTTCCAAGCCTTTTCAAGCAGGGCAACAATTTTTATTTGTGTGTGTAAACGTGTTTGCACGGAGAGTAGTAACAAGCAAAATAAATCATATTTTAGAGCGCAGCAGATGTTGGGAGGACGCTCGTTTAGCAAATGATGAAATTAAATCCACGCGATTTCTTTTACAGATTTATTTAGCACAAACTCTCAGAACTCAAAGAGGAGAAGAATCCCCAGCTCCTCTATCCATGTTGATACAACTTTCCCTCTTTCTACACATGTAAGGTACTTAGAAATATCCCACACTGTCTCCTTTCCATAACACCCCCTGGAAAATAACCCTCTTTCTAATGTAAGAATTATCCTTGCCTGTGCACTTACAAAATATGTTTTAAACAACCTCATTTGTAGTCTCTAAGATATAAAAAAATTTAAAAATTCTGCAACTCCGAGGTGGCTGCTTGCAGAGATTTTGGAGAGGAAGCACTTCAGGGAAGGTTTGTCTGTTGTCTGTTATAAGGGATTTTGCTTCATGTAGAAGACTGACTCAGTTTTCTGCACTTTTTATTAAAAATCTGCATTTTCCTCTGACTGCACAACCCCACTTCATTCCACTGAAATGCTCCTGGGACAGTAGCTCCCCACTGCTCCTCATCTGCAAAAATCTCGGTTATCCTATAGACAAATCGAATTGTTTTTTCACTGCTTGTTTTCTTTTTTTCCTGTTTTTTCTTTTTTGTTTTGTTTTTTTTTGAAAGTGGTGCTAACAAGACCACTGTGCCCAGAGATGCTCTTGGGATTTAAGGGTTTGGTTTGTAGCTGTACCCTGATCCTGCCAGTGGCTTGGCTTTGGTCAACTTCCCCAGTTGTGCTGCATCAAAACGTGGTGCAGAATATTTCGGGATGGATGCAGCCGGCTCAGTGTCCCTTCCTGAGAGCGGTGACAGTGGTGAGGAAACGTGGGAAACAGAGATTTGTACCAAGCAAAGACATTTTTGCAAACTCAGGGTGTTTGACCGTGGTAATGGCGAGCTCTGGATATTTAAGGTTCAGTTAATAGAGGTTTTATTTCATTTGATTTACTCCAGATGGTTCTCAGCCACAACACAGAGACTGAGACAGCAACCAGAGCTCCGGCGTGCAGGAGGCTCCGAGTAATGAATTTTCATTTGGCCCACAGCAGATAAGAGCCCGGGCAAGGCTTGGATCTGCAGTTGGGATTCCAGAGCCCTGCTCTGCACAGGGGGAGCAGGAGAGGGCTCGGGACGTGGCTGCTGCTTTTTACAGCACAATGAGAGCCAGGGCCGCCTGCGCCAAGAAAATCATCTTAAAATTCTGTTACCAGTTTTCTGTGGAGGGATAAATCCCAAGCTCAAGCAATCAGGGAAGTTTGGTCAGCCCTGGTCTGCAGTGCCAACACCGGCTCTGCTCCTCCATCGTCCCTGGGGTCGGGCCAACAAAGCCAAGCTCGGTGTGACCTAACTCCAATTACAACTGGTCTAATCAGCCCAAGCTCTAATACGGTAATAAAGGCTTTGCACGACCCAAAATTCCCTCCAGATCTACTGGAGCAGGACCAGTACCACCTAAACCCACGAAACACAGCGCAGACAGCAACACAGAGATAAAGCACCCTTTGCATCTTCTGCACTTCCATTTGTGCTTTAAAGAATTCCTTTTTCCTATGTGTAAATACATAATTCACAAGTAGAAATTTTCAGTTTATTCAGCCAGATTTTGATTTCTTTGGTCATGTTTCAAACAGGTCAAGATTAAGTACATCTGTGATTATGGGAAAAGAGGGAAAATTCTTTGTCGTGAGCCTGTTAATAGTAAAGGAGAAAGTGGCAGGAGCCCTTGGAGGGAGTTGCTAATGGCACGATTAGAGGAGTTATTGGTGTGGTAGAATTCAAAGAGGATAATGCAAAAGGCAGATTATTCTCAATAAATATGAAAGTTGCTGAAGCCTTCTGGGAAATGCAAGAAGCTTTTCTCCCTAGCAACTGTTTCTCGCAAGTGGAACATTTTTGGGAGCGATCACCCATTCGCTTTTCTTTCCTGCAGAAAAGCCAGCATGCAAAATCCCATTGCTGTGTGTGTGTATTTGTGTTCTGCAGCTCAGTTCACAGCAAAATGCAAAGTGTTCTCTCTTTCAAGTCGCTGAATGCCAAGAAAAGCAGCTTTTGCAGATGCAAACGGCAGCGAGCAGATCACGGGGTATCGCTGTCCTCGGGTGACCTCCGCATTCCCACCGGGGCTCGGATCAGTGCAGAACATCCCTGTAGGTGCAGCTCGTGCTGCAGGGGCCTGGAGGAGCCAAAGGGCTCCTTCTTAGTCTTGCACTGGCCCTGGTTTGGGAGGAAAAGCAGTTTGGGACGAGGTCTGGGTGTCCACGTGGAAAATGTTTGTTTAAAGCATCATCTGCTGCCCTTTCCGGGATGTTGGAGGTGTTGGAGATGCTCTGTGGCTGTCCCACCGCCTGCTCCTGGGCGCAGAGCTGCTCCCTGGCTTGGCAGGCAGCTTTCCTCAGCCTGGAACCTGCTGCACAGCAGGAGCGGTGGGATGGGGTGAAGAGCAGGAGGGGCGGGATGAGGAGCAGGAGGGGTGGGATGGTGTGAGGACAGGACAGGTGGGATGGAGTGAGGAGCAGGAGGGGCGGGATGAGGAGCAGGAGGGGTGGGATGGTGTGAGGACAGGACAGGTGGGATGGAGTGAGGAGCAGGAGGGGCGGGATGAGGAGCAGGAGGGGTGGGATGGTGTGAGGACAGGACAGGTGGGATGGAGTGAGGAGCAGGAGGGGCGGGATGAGGAGCAGGAGGGGTGGGATGTGCGAGGAGTGGGATGGTGAGAGGAGCAGCAGTTCCAGCCTCTCCCCAGGAGCTCTCCCATGGCCACCCTGGCTCCCCACTCACCTCTGGTGCCCCCACACCGGCTTTAAGCTCTGCCTGCAGCCCTGGGCTGGATTCAGCAGGCGCTGGAGCCCTGCCCAGGTGTGAGGGGAGAGGTTGGGAGCTCCCATCTCATCCCCAGCGCCTGCTCCCCGGGGAAGCAGCTGCGCTGTTCGTCCCCTCCTGTCCTGCTCCATCCTGGGTTTGCAGCTGTGCTAAGCTGTGACTTTCACCGAAGGACTGGTCTGACAACACGGGGAGCAAAAAGTTGTTTCCAAGAGCCAATTCCACTTCTTTCCCCTCCAACAGTTTCCCTCCATCCTTTGCCTGGCTCCTGTGTGGGATGTGAGGGGTGCAGGTTGTCCTCTGTTGGGATCAGAGGGGTGACACCGGCACAGACCCTACAGAGGCGAGGGAACAACAGCATTTTCCAGCCAGCACAGATTCCGTGCCTCCATCAGAAAGGCAAATCAGCTCTTGTCTCCTCTCTTATTTATTTATGATTTTTAAGGCAAAGCTTTCCAACAACAATATAAAAAGGCAGGAGAAGCATGAGATCATCCAGTGTTGGATTTGAGAGAGTCAGACTCCTTCATGTGTGTATTCTCCTGCTAGCTCTGTGCAATCTTCAGGGAGAAGCATAAATACTGAGTAATTTTATTAACTGTCTCTTCTAGGGGCTTGTTCAGGCCAAATTTGGATTTTATAAAACAAACAAACAGCGTTTTTTTTAAAAAAAATCAAAATGTAAGAAAGTATAAACAGAGCGATATTAAGTTTTCCAATTAAAAGAATTATCTTATATAATTAAAATCCCCACCACCACCTCCCAGATTTTGTGGTGCCAGGAATGAAAAAAGTATAAATGCAAACGACAGTGAGTTTTTCACTTCCACAATCCAAGTGAAATGAATGTCTTGATGCAAAGAAAAAAAAAAAAAAAAAAGAAAAAGAAAAAAAAGAGTGATGATTGAAATTCTGTTTTATTGAGTGCAGGTGTTCGTAATGGCGTAAGACAAAATGTTTTTAGTTTTTAGGTTGTTGTTGTTCCACTGAAGTCTCTGGACTGTTAAAACTGAGATCTGAAAACAATCCAATCTGTGATTAAACGGGGAAAACATACCTGTGTTTAGAGGGGAACACCAGAAGCTCACAACAACTTTTTCAGCCCTAAAATTCACTCTGGATATCCAGAGTTCCTTGTGTTGGGAGCGATGTCTTTAAAACAATTTGCTGCACTCTGAAAATGCGTGTTTTATTACCCATGTTCAAGGTAGCTGATGATTTAAATGATGGGTAGTGCCAGGGTTTCTCTGGTTACCTCCAAACAATTCTCTTTATATTCTCCCAATTGCATCTTCGTCAAACAATAGCAGAGGAACCCCTGAGATCTGACTCCAGACACATTTTTGAGAGTGTGTCTGCACATCTCTCCGTGCTCGTGCATTTACAGATCTGCACAGAGGAGAATTTCTGCTGCCGAGATCTTAAATCATTCCTGAAATGACACAGCCTTAAATTAAAAGCTGGTTAGCACAATGACAAGAGAATAAAAAGATTATTGTCTCCCCTTGGTGTTATAACCAGCGATTGAAACAGAAACTGAGCTGCGGATCCCTGGCTCCCATTCGATGGAATGACTTTGGAATCGCAGCTCCCACATCCAAAGCTGGATCTGCCTAAGCCGGCTGCAATTTGCATTCTAAGTCCAAGGAAATGCAATATCCAGCCAAATCTACATTTCAATTGAAGCCGGGTGGATCCAGCCTCGCCACTCGTAAGCGCAGAATTCTCCGCGGGGTTCGCAGGAGCTGCCTCAGATGGGGCCAATTGCTCGGTAAAATCGCAGCAAAATTCCCCCAAAGGGGAGAGAAAGGGCCGGCCCCGAAATCCGGGCGGACACCCCCGCGCAGCGTAATTGGGAACTCTGCTTTCATCCTGCTCTCGTTTGTTCTGTCATGTTTGACAACGCACGCATTTGAAAATTAATGGGTTAATCACCTGCGTAATGGCTTTGTAGCCAGCGCCAAAAGGATCTTCCTCGGCTCTGCCGGCGAGTTTGAATAAACATCTTCATTTGCAGCGCTGGGAGAGCCGAGGGAGCCCGTGCGGAGCAGGCTGGGACCGGGAGCGAGAGCTGCTGCTTTCCATTCCAAGTCCTGGAAAAGCTGAAAAAAAAATTTTCCTTTTGCCTTTTGCATTTCTTTTAACAGAATCCGTCAGTACGCTTAAATCCATTCACGTCACTGATTGTATTCTGCTTAAAAATAAGGATTTTTCATCATTTTATATTTATTTTTTTATCAATTTATATTTATTTTTCTCACGTTATATTTTTCTCACTTTGTATTTATATTTGTTATAGTTATAGACATGGATTAAACGCACAATGTAACAAGCACTGCACTTTTTTTTTTGAGCATCAAACTTTCGATCACATTTCTAAACACATTTTTGTTCAAAACTGAGATTAAAACAAGAAAAAAAAAAATTGAAAATACCCACAAAACAACCAAACCCAAACCCTGATATTTTGATGCTGGGGAAAAAGGGGATTTTTTTTTTTTTTTTTTTTTTTTTTTTTTTCATTT
>VZTJ01000996.1:367578-408021 GCA_013397795.1 Orthonyx spaldingii | reverse complement strand
TTTTTTTTTTTTTTTCTGGCTAACCCTCTGTCCCTTTAGCTTTTGCACTTGGCCAGAGCTGGGAGTTTTGCTTGATGGAGAACCCTTTAAAGGGCAACATTTCCCTTCTGCAGAGGGTTGAAAAGCAGATGTTTGTGGGATGGACTTCTTCAGCCTTTCATGCCATCTCTTCTTCCCCTGGGATCTGCTGAATTTTTTTGCTTCACTGCACAGCATTTCCTACATCTTTCCTGTATATTTCCTATATATTTCTGTGAATAACTTGCTTTTCAGCCTGTGTGGATCCTCCAAGCTCCCCTGACTGCAGTGGATGAGCACCACTTCTTTTGCAGACTCAATGCCACACTTTTCTTTCCTTTCCTTTCCCATTTTAATAATTGAGTTATTAAGAATAATTAATAAGCATAACATTTTTCAGAAATAAATTGATGATGAGCTGCCACTTAAAGCTCCTGATGTGGAAGTTCAGGCCCATGGACAGGGACAGGAGAAGCCCAATAGGACTCACATTAGCACCAGGACTGGCACTGAAACAAAGCTGGTTTTGGACCCTACATCAATCATTTCCACTTGGAATCCCCCCAAAGCCAATAAAGCAAACACATTAATATGATTAACTTGGAGCAATCCAAGAAAACAGTTTGTGTATCCATCTTGGCACAGCTTTTGACAAATGTATGAGATAAATCAGAATAAATTTGCTGTAGTGAACGGGTGTGAAGGGTGCAGTTTTCTTAGTGCTGGGGTTGCATCTGACTAAAGTGGGGAAAATGCACTGAATAATCATAAACTGGGAGAAGGTCGTGGTGGTAGTGGGGGGAAAAGGTAAATTTTTACTCACTTTATCCACAAGAAATACTCCTCACTTATTCACTTAGCACCGTTTGACCTTATAAGTGCCTCGTAAAACAAACCCATAAAGAGACAAAAATTGCTCGCATGAAATGAAATTACTTATCATTAGTAGCCACTGATTCTTCTAGATTAGGACTAAACTGTGATTTCTTACCTCAAAACCGCTTTTCATCTCCAGACATCAAAGTCTGCAGTACTTTTGAATAAATGCTGGTGGGGCTTTTGAAAAGGGGAGGCAGACACAGCACAGGAAAGAGGAGCTGCTTCTTTCTCTCAGGGTTATCTGCTAAGATACACAAAGAGCCACCACTTGAACTCATCTGACTCGACTCCAGCCCTGCACTTAATTCCTTACAACTGTTTTCTCTCTTTCCAAATAGAGGGGAGACTGGGAAGAGGAAAAATGAAGACATTTCCTACTCACCCCCCCTAATTTTCCCTCATGTTTCCCTCCCTCCCTGCTTTTGTGGGGCAAAACCCCCAATATGCTGGGTGACTCTGGCTGCTCCATTTGCTCCTTTTCTCATTCCTTTCAGTTTTCACCTGAAAACCCAATGCTATTTGTCATCTGAGAAGTCCCAGAAATTTTCTAGACAAAACTGTTTGTTTGAGATTTCACAGTTAAGTTTGGAAGGTCTGAAGTGGATAAGCTCCTCAGCTCGCAGAAATTTGACTCCACTATTTGTAATACCAAATTTTTTGAAGTTTCTCAGCCTGTAAGTAGCTTTGAAATGAATGAGGGCTTGCACTGCAGCTCTGTAAGGTGTCTTTTATTCAATTAGAGAAGGTACCATGTTAGCATTCTTCAGTGTTGTCATAATTCCTCCTTTTTTTTCTTTTTTTCCCAGTGAGAATTAACTTGTCAACTGCAAAGAAGCTTCGAATTTGTCCATAAATCACTTTGCTGCAGGCTAAAATTTGACATGCTGTAGGTAAACACTTATTCTCTGGTAAAAAAAAAAAAAGACCAATATATTATTATTGTTTTTCCCCTTTAGAACAGAGCCTCTGATGTCTCCAGTTTATGACTAAACCCAATTTTCTCCAAATTACACTGCACTGGGTTGTTACGTTGTCAAGGTAAGTGCTCACCACGAGGCTGAGAACTGCAGCCAGAGCCGTGGTGGGACCATCTGAAATTCAGCAGGGGAATAATTTCCAACTCAAATTTCTGCTCTGTGCTTTGTGTTGAGCCTTCTCACCTTGGTGGAGGCGAGACTTTCAGGATTATGAGGAGATCTTGACCCTCCTCCCTGTGTCAGTGAGCTCTGTCCCTGCTGGATTCTCCCTGGAGAAGCTGCCCAACAGTTCCAGGCTGGATTTCGAGGACGCCGTGCCAGCGCTGGAGATTTGCTGTTGAGGCTGAAAATTTTTGACAAGTGACTCATCCCCGCTCCAGCAACGTGTCCCATTTGATCCTGCAGTCCTAGAGGGCTTGTAGCAAGCAATTAGGAGGTGGATGTGAAAATAATTTGTACGTTTGTCTGTTTGTTGTTTGTCTCCAGCTCTTCTATCATCAGTTGCCTCCCTCCAAGGGGCCGGAGCAGCAGGGCTGGGACCCCTCTGGGCTGGAGTTTGGGATTTCTGAGCTGGGATCTCTGTTCTGGTGTACAAAGTGTGCCCTGGGAAGACGGGAGAGGGTTTGTTCTGAGCTGTCGTGCTGCTACTTGTCCTCCCCCCCACCGAAAAGGCTTCTCCAGCAGCAATTAGAGCATCGCTGCAAACAGGCTGGAAAGAGACATGATGTAAAAATTAAATTACTTCAAGCATTTCTGGGCTAACACTTGGCTTTATATAAACTCAGAGACAATCCTGTAAGGCACTCAGGGCAGATTATAGGTTTGGGCAAAGCTAGAAAATTGCTGCCATTATATTGTTATTATTAACACCTTGTAATTAGCCCTAAGGAATCCTGAAGTTCTCTCTCCTGATTTGCCTTTAATGAAGGAAAATTGCTACCTTTGCAAGTTGGATGGCGCCCGCTCTGATTAGCCTAAAGTATACAGGACTATTATTTTGAAAATGTTTGTTGTCATGTGAATATTAGTGTTGCACGGAAAGGGGGGAAGGGAGCGGGGGCTCTTCTGTTTTGTGTCTCTGAGGAGTGCCATGGTCACTTGAGGGGTGGCTGTCCCCTCCACAGTGAAGGCTGGGAGCCTTGTCAGGGTATCCAGAGCACAAGGTAATGAATTCAGGAGGCTCCTGTGGCAAGGGCTGCCAGCTGCCCTACCTGCTGATTGCATGGGCTGATGGAGTAATTGTTGCATGGAGATAGTTTTATGATTGCTTTGAGAGGCTGAATGAGATCATGCATGAGTTAGCACACAAAGTGCAATAAAAATGATTTTATTTGCATGTCCCAGAGCCTTTCCTGATTCCTTCACTGCTTTCACAGGCAACGTCTTCCCAGTGAAATCAAGCCAACATTAATAAAACATCCCTTCCATGCACATCCACTCCTCTCCTCCCACATACTCTGTGCTTTCATTACCATCTCTGGGAAAAAACTAACATTAAAGAAAATTCATCTGATCTTATCTGTAATTAATTTGTATTTTGATAATATAGAAGAAGAATTTTTGCATGTAATGACTTACCTGTTCATTATTTCTCTCCTTTGAACTCCTGTGACCGCTTAATAACTCATGCCAAAGCAGAACTGATTATGACATTTTCCCCACCCACCATCCAGGAAGGTTGAAGGTGTTGCCTCTCATACTTAGACAAATTGCTCCAAATAATGACTTTGTGCAAAATTAGTCATACATAATTGAGAAATTCTATAGATGAATAGGAAAGTAACTCGAGATGAAGTTATCATTTTAATGTTTTTTAAGTTAACGTGGCATTTGCTGCGCTGGTTCAGGCCAGCAGGCCCCCCCAAAAATCCAGCTGCCTTTTGTCGGAATGGGATCACAGCCCACTCCTGCTGGGAGCAAGGAAAGCTCCTTGTGGCACCCAGGAGGCTGCAGAAAGGCCTGGGGGGGTTCCCCTGGATGGCACCAAGGACCCGTGGAACATCCAAGGGATTCTCCCTCTGGCTGGTCTTGGCTCTCAGGCTGCTGTCCCTGCTCTGCCTGGGACAATCTGGCTGTCCCAGCCTGGTGGCACTGATGGACTCCACACATTTCTCACATAAATTTTATTCATGTAAAATTGTGATGTGGCATAAAATGTCCACCCAACACATTGAGACACTCTTGGCACCAATCAAAATTCATTATTTGGCTTAGAAATAATATCCGAGCCCCCTGGACACGTGGAAATGATGGTTTCAAACTCCTTTTTGCCACAATTTTTTTTTTTTTTTTAAGAAATTCCTGTCCTTCTTTCTCATCCCTGGGAGAAATTCAACTCCTTTGTGCAACTGTCAGATCCAATCAGCAGGTCTCTTATGAAAGATAGATCACGTTTCGTGATAAAAGTATCACGGGCAGCAGCAGAGAAATCAAATCTAAGAGAAATAAGAATCAGCTCCCAATTCTCCTATAAGAAGTGCAAACAAAACCTGCAATAACCCATCAAAGGGGAGACACAGCTTCCTCTTTCCCCAGGGAAATACCACATTACACCATGAAAGCTCTGTCTCTCCAACTGCCCAGGCCTGAACAGCAAGACAAGTGCTCAGTGGTCATAAAATTATCCAGTGCCTCTCTCCCAGAGCTGTAGGAAAAAGGAGGAAAATTAAATCAAAGTCCCAGCTATGTAAATGGGATTATTTATAGCTCTTCTGTGCTAAAGGAGGAGAACTATAAAGTCAAGGAAGAGGTTTGGGTTCCTCACACAGGGGTGAAGCTCCAGCCCCTGTAAAGCCGTGGGTCAGTGGAACAGGTCAACATCTGAACGTGTTCAGGTTTCAGGAGTCTGGCTCTGCCTCTCCCCTTCACCTTCCACTGCTGGATTATCAGAACGTGGCCTGAAGTTTGCCACACTTCAAACCCAAACACGCTCCCTCCTTTTTCAGTGCATCTATGACTCACTCCGTGCCTCGACTTCATCCATCAAAGGCCAATATATTAAACAAAGCAGTCCTTTCAGCCTAATTTACATCAATTTTGTATTATCAGGGTTGCTGCCTCTCTCTCCTCTCCCTTGCTCAGATTATTGAACACTGCCTGTACCACAGTATGACCCAGCTTTGGTGCGTTGAGGCAAGAAAACCAGGAAAGGGCAACATATTAAAAAAAAACATGTTTAAAACTGAAAATGTACTTCAAAGTTGACAAGAGTGGTTTGTGGGATATTAGCCCAAGCCCTACTGGGAATGGAAAGCATCAGAGAGATTTTATTGAACTATCTGTGCTGATTGCAGTGTAACATTTAAAAGGTGCCTGCTTGCTGCCCACAGTGCCTTTGGTTTTATTTAATTAGAAGGAGATAATGAAGATCAAACTATCATCTCCCCACCTGCCAACCTCTAATCCCAGCAGGGCTGCCCTCAGCAGTTTTTTAAACAAATGCTTCACCATCAGGCTTCCATCAGGCATTATCCTTACACCTCCTTAGGGCGAGTTAACAGGTTGCACACAGAGAATGGAACCAAGGTGCACCATAAATCAAACCAGGATAAAACAGAGGACATATGAGCTTTTAATTCTTTGCCTCCATAGGATGCTTTTTAACACAGGATGAGGGAAGCCATGAGCAAGGCCAAGTCTGTGGTTAAAACCTTCAATAAACGAACCAGGCCTTATAATGATACTCAGATTTCTGGCTGACTTTTATCAGCCATGGCCTGCGTTGCCCATATGCAGCCTGGTGGAGGGAAGAGAAGGGAACGGTGCAGGGAATGTGAGGAGAAAATCCCTCAAATCTTCTTCACTGAAGCACCTTCTCACCATATTTTCCCCTTTCATTCCCTCCGTGGCTGCCAGGAGGGAGTGGATTTATCCAGCTGAGCGGGTGGGTGGCCAGGCCCGGAGAGGAATTAGAGATGCATTGCTCTGCTGTTCAATTAGGCATGTTCTCTGAGAAAACCAGTGCCTCTGATGCAATTTGTAGTACAAGTTCTGCTTCCCTGAGCAGAAACTCTCCCTTTCCACAATCTGAGCCGAGCAGAAATTCTCCTTTTCCACAATTTGAGCTGACTGGGGGAGAGGCGACGCTGTGGCCAAGCAACATCTCCAGTAGTATCAGTGCTGCTGTGGGTGCTCCAGCAGGGATCCAGGCCTCTTTACAACCTCCAGGAACTCATGCTGGGGGGCTTGGAGTCATCCTTGGGATTTGTAAAAGGCTCCCTCTTTGCAGCAGCCCCACAGCTCCCTTACAAACAATCATTTGGGTATCTGGAAATAACAGTGAGTCCAGCCATGAGTGGTTGTCTCGCTTGCCCACAAACCCATGGAGGGTTTTGGCACTCAGTTTTCACCATCAGCACAGGCAAAGGTGGGATTAAGTGTTCTGAAGGCGGAAAAGTCCTGTCCTGCTGTTGTAGAAAAGCACTGAAATGTGCTAAAATAATATCCATGACATCAATGGCATCACAGACACATCTCCCTCCCCCTAAAATCAAAGGAGCATCTGCAAATCTGTCACAATGAGACCTCTGCAGACTGAAATCCCCTCAGTGCACAGGCAGCTAAGACATCTCAGATGATTTTCCCACCCTTTAGGCACCAACTTGCTCTGGAAGAGCCACATCAGCAGGTGAAGGAATGAAATCTGGATGCTGCTGTTCCGTGCGGTGGGACAGGGAGAACAGAGCAGAGAAGGCCACACAATTGTGTGAATTCTTCATTCCTGTGAGGCTGGGGAAAGTACATGAGACCCAAATTGATGAAATTGTGTTAATATTTGGCCCCTTGTCTTCCCTGAAGACCAACCCTAGAGCGAATTATTTCTTTGGGATCATTTCTGGCACTTGAAAGGAGCATGGCTTTGGATGGTAACTGTTCTGCAGTGTTGGCAGCTATAAAATTTGATTGAAATGATCAAAGCCAAGACAATAAAAGGCCAGCAAAGACTAACTGGACACTTTCAGAAAAAGCCCTCAGACATTGTGTAAATTTAAAAAGGCCGCCTGTAGAACACAAAGAACACTCTGTGTTTGATTTCTCTCCCACTTGCTGCTGCAGTTTGCTTGTTTCCAGGCTCAGGGAGGGACATGCAGCCCCAGTGACAGAACAGTAGTTCCAGTGTGGTGGTTTCAGTGACATGAAAGCAGTTCTGGGTGCTCAGTGAGAGCCCTCAGTGACGGCAGCTCCCTCAGCCCCTTCCAGCTCCGGGACTCAGCTGCACAGATCAAGCAGGAGGGAAAAAAAAAACCCAACAACAACAAAAAAATCCCACAGAAGGCTTCTATAAAAATCTACAGCAATTATTTTGCAATGACTAGAAGCTCCCGGGGGTGCTGTAATTGTCACCCCCTGGTGCAGGGTGTGTGCTGGGGTGACCTTTATTCGAGGTGCTGTGATCTCTGCAAGCACGGGGGGGAAAAACTGCGAACAAAGGAACTGCTCAGACTTCTGAGGCTTCTCCCTTTCTAACTGACAATGACCTCATCTATTTACTCGAGGTGAGGAGAGACTTTGTGTGCTTTAAGTACAGGTGCTGCTCGCTTCTTTGGCATCACCTTCTTTTTACAGCCTCTGCGTCCTTTAATCCTGGCCGGGCTCAGGCGCTGCCCCTCTGCCTGCTGGAGGGCACTGCTTCCCTCCCATCCATCCTGCAGGGAAAGCACCTGAACTTTCCATGAAGGACTCCCCTTCATTTCCATCAGGAACTGGAGGATGGCCACGGTGTCCTGAGCAGTGTCTGTGCTCGAAGGTTCCTCCCCAGAATTAAGGACGGAGCTTTGTACCTCCTCAGAGCACAGCAGTCATTAAAAGCACACGTAATGAGCTGCATCCCAAATTAGACCGTGCTCCTAATTGGAGATTTGGAGAAATATGGTCAAAGTACCTTGTAAAATAATTAGCTTTGGATTCTGTATTCCACAGAGTGGAAGTTCTTCCAGCTATGCCTGTCACCATCACTCCACAATCCAAAGAATCCCTGATGTTTCTGATGCCATTTGAAGAAATCCAAACTAAGCAGAAGGAGAGAAAGGGCCAAGGTTTTTCTTTATGCAGGCAGGAGGGCAATGGGGGAGGCAATGCAGAGAATCAGAACTGAGGAAGGGAATCCTGCTGAGCAAATTATTTGTGGCTATTTATTGGGAAAAGTTTTCTTTTCTTATTTTTTTGTTGTCCCCCCCCTTCCCCCCCCCCCCCCCCCAAATTATCCAGGAGCTTTTTTTCTCTATTTTTTAAAACAAATTTGTGCATTGTTTGATGATTAGAAACACATGCTCACAGCAAATGTCATCCTGGATCAATCAGAAGTCCAGCAGACCCAGGGGGTGGGATTGCAGAAGTGCCTAAGTGAGCTAAAACACAAATCCCAGAGAATTTCCACTGTGCAAAATTCCTTATTAGTCAGAAGTTCACATAAACCCTGAAGAATGTTAGGTTTATAGCTCTCTCAAAAGTTTTATTTGTTTTTTTAAAATCTTGATTATTATACCTGGCCATTCTTGTTCCTGATACAAATATCTGATACCTTTTGGAATCCTCCAAAGCTTCTGGCCTCGGGAAGACCTTGTGGCAATGAGTTCTCCTGGGCTAAAGGAGCATTTGCTTTGTGGATCCTGGTGGGATTTCACTTTTGGGGCCAGATGAATGTGATGGACAAGAAGATGTCAAGGAAATGGGTGAAGCTGGGCAGTCTGGACTCAGCCAGGGACAGAAAAAGAGGATTAAAGAGATGAATGGCATGATGTCAATGCCTAAATCCCCTCTGGAGGCATCTTTGTCTCTCCCTTGGTTATAAAGGGAAGCCAGGAGCAGCTGAGCTTGTGATTTAAGAGTCTAAATTTAGGTAAGAGAGTTCAAGTCCAGAATTTTTGTGTACCCCTTTAGAGCCCCTGAAGGGTCAGGACAGCGCTCTCTGCCTTCAGGTAGAGGAGAGAATAAATAAGAAGCAACTCTACAAAGCTTTGCAAGCCTGGTGGAGTTCCTCAAAAAACAAACCAAGGCTCCCTCCCTGGCTCCTGCTGTTCCTCAAGAGGTTCCCCAGGTAAAACCTCTTCCCCTCCTCTTCTGCCACCATCCCAGTGCTCACCTTTAGAGAACTGATTTTATTCCTCTCAAAATAACCCCAAACTGCTGCTTTCACTTGCTGAGATTAAAGCTGAACCTGACTGACACAGGGAACAGGAGCAGGGGTTAAACCCATGTCAGACTGAAGATAAAGATGCAAAAGGAACAAATGACTTGACCAAACTTCCTTCTTTCAGCTGTTCCTCAGCAGCAATTAAGCTGAACTGTTCGTTTAGCATGAGCTGAGGAGCTCCTGCAGTTCAAATGAGAGGTAAAGAAGAGTTTTTCCCCTGCTGGCAACTGAAAAACCAGGAAAAGGATGATTCTTTTTCTGACCATTTAACTGTGCTTTGCCTTGCACCAGGCTCTTTTTTTTGTTGTTTTGTTTTGGCATTGGGAGTCCTTGTGATTTAATTAACTGGCCTCAAGGTAAAAAACCCAATTTATAACAGGGAGAAAGAAAACCTTTGAATACACAAACCCTCTTTCATTCCTCATTTTCCCTAATGTTCCTAAACCAAATAATTATACATTTTATATTTGAAGTTTCCCCCCTAACCCAATGGCCAAGGAGGAAAAACAAAACCAAAATGCTTGACTAAGAAAATAAGAGATGTAAAACAATTTAGGCTGAAAACAGAAAGAAATGGAATGTCTGACTTGGGAACAATGGATCAAAGATAAGTAAATAATGCACAGAACTCCCCTAAGCTCCAGCAGCAGTGAAAATAACCTTGAAAATAAATGAAACTGGAATACACAAGGTGAAAGTTTCCTTTAGGGTTGGGGAGGGTTGAGTTTTGACTCCAGTTGGCAGCAGAAGAACCTTGCCTAGTGAGGTGTTTTTTGAGGTCAGCGCTCTCAGATTTGGTGTTTGGAGAAAGAAGATCCAGAAGAGGGAAGGATGGGAGACCTCAAGGAATATGGCAGTTTTTCCTGTGTTTGAAGTCTCTGACTGCTGGCAGGATCCTTTCAAGTCGAGCTGACACTGAAAACATGTTGAGATCTGACCATCATTAGCCCCAGCAAAGGATCCCTTTGGCTGTGTGTTAAAGCTTTGATACAATATCTGATTGGAAAAGAGAGGGGGTTTCCCCTGAGGGGCCCTTCCTCAGCCCTGCACCCCAGAGAGCTCAGGGCAAAGACGAAATTGTCCCCCTGGATTCATCCCTGCCCCATCCCAGCTCAGCCTGGGGCCCCCATTCCTGTTCCCAGGCAGAGAGGGGCAACTGCTGCAGGTTGTTGTGTTTGGCTTCGTGTGAGGCAGAGCTACAGCCAAGGGCTCATTCTCTGCACAAGAAAGAACCTTTTACTTTGAGGAGCCACCCCCGGCCCTGCCATCCTGACCAAACAGAATTTCAGCTCTGCAAGCGAGTTAATGGAGCTCGAAACCATTCCTGCCCTCTACTGATGTGAATTCCCCTCTGCTCTTTCACCTCTCTCCTGTTTCTGCCTGCATGCTGTAAAATCCACATTTTCCAAACCATGAAGAGTTCTCCTCCTGCACCTACCTTGCCACTGCTTCTGTGGAGTGATTCTGTATCCTTCCATCCATCCATCCATCCCCCATCCATCCATCCATCCGTCCATCCATCCATCCCCCATCCATCCATCCATCCATCCATCCATCCATCCATCCATCCATCCATCCATCCATCCATCCATCCCCCATCCATCCATCCATCCATCCATCCATCCATCCATCCATCCATCCATCCGTCCGTCCGTCCGTCCGTCCGTCCATCCATCCATCCATCCATCCATCCATCCATCCATCCATCCATCCATCCATCCATCCATCCCTTCAGAGTGCTGAAATTATGCTTCATTCTGCTTTAGAGGATTCCTCTAGTTTGCCACAAATATCTGAGCATTTTACACCCTGGCTTTGGGATATCTTTACATCCTGGCTTTCCCTGATTCTCTGCAGATCAAGGGCTGTTTTCTGCTTCTGCAGAATCTCCTGTTGGTTTGAAATAGTTGCAGCCAGAGCTCATTTATGTGTGCAAGAAGTACAGAAGGATCACTTTGCCTTTTTCTGGAATAAAATCACTTTTTTTGGGGTGCAACATCTGAGCACGTTTCAGCAATGGAAGTATGGCAGGATCACAGCCAGGGGGACCAGGACAGGCAGAATGCAATTTAATTCTGATGAAAACGTCAAACTCTCCTCCTCTTCCTCCTCCAGGGCTCCTATTATTAATCCTGAGGAAACTGTCATAGAAGTTTTAACAACTATAAAGGGTCGAACTTTGGTCTTTCATCTCATTCAGATAAAAATGCCTTCAGCTCTGCCATGCTTTTAAAACACAAACACAGCTGATCACACCTGAATTGGTCACAGGAGAAGTCCACTAGAGAAAACCAATCCAAACTCTCAACTTGGATCTAATCAGTTATAAAACCACAATTTTCAGTGGACTTTGTGCCCAACTGGGTGAATTTTACTCCTGGAAAGGAGCAAGGACAGATGCTGTGCCTTCGCTGCTGGATTTGCCAGCTCTGCCCTTCTTCCCCTTTTGTTCCTCAGCTGAAGAACTGAGACAAGGAAAGAAAATCCCTCATCCCTCATGTAACCTGTGGTGAGCAGGCACTTTGGAGAGGACACCATAAAGGTATTTTTAGGCTGGTTTATTTCAGTCTGATTACTGAGGAAGCACAACCCCTTCACCACAGCCCTGCCCACCCCGGGGTGACGCATCTCCTCAGAGAGGCACCGAGTCAGAAGGAAGATGTGACATTCACCAGATAATGCATCTGCCTGGGAAATCTGAAAAACTGCACTGACACTGCCCCAGGAAAAGAGAGACAGAGATGGAAACCTTATTATATAGAGAGGGGGAGAGGGAGAGAATATTTGCAACAGGAGTTTTGTTTCTAGAGACCTGACTGGCTGAGAAAACAACTCCACCAAGTGCTGTTTAATGTACAAAATTATTTTTAGCTGCCATGTAGGGCAAACCAGCCTTGTTTGCTGCCATTTATCAGCATTTATGGCTTCTAGCAAATTCAGCACTTAAAAAAACAAGCCTGGAAAATGAACTCCATGGCACACCTGTCTTGTGCTCTTGGGTAAAGTCCTCCCTGGCTATAAATAGACACAGTCCCAATGGAACGGATGAGTTTGGGCTCCTTTTGATTCACAGAGAGAAAGGAGCTGGTCCAGCATGTTTGCCCAAGCAGCTGGGGCCAGCCCTGGCAAAACAAACCTGCTCCGAAGCAAACGTATTCCAGGATTCCCCATTCCACCCACTTTCTCCTCTCCAGTGTCACTGCCATGTCCCCCTTGCTTTCCCTTTTTTTCCCACGTAAGGAAGAGAGTAATTCCATATTTCATCACTCTTTATCCAGATTCATGACCCTCAGCAAAAGACAAATTCTTCCTCCAGTGTGTTTTAAATTATTTTGACCTGTGCAGGTTAGACAGAGGTACAAATGACATAATCCAACCCTTTAGATAATTGGGGTTCTTTAAGAAGCCTTAATGTGTTGTTATTTATTTTTAAACAGTAGGTCCCAACAATAGCCAAACTTAAAAAAAAGATTTTATGGGAAGGAATGGGAACTGAAACACATCATGCTGCCAATCTGAAGTGCAAATGTAAACATCTTGAGCAAACCCTAATTTAGTGTTGTCACTTGCTTTTTTTCTTCCTCTTTCCCTTCAAACAAAATGTTCCCCTTTGAAAACCTATTAGAGAGATCAAGATGACATCTTCCCATGACACAAACAAATCCAGAACTACATATCCAGGCCGAAGATCAATGGAAAAGCAGGGCCAGAGCTGCTCAAAGCAGCCCAGCTGGCCTGGGATTCGTCAGCAGGATGGGCCAAACAGGCTTGAGCATCCTCTGAAAACTGTGCCAGCCCCAAGGGACACCTCTGGGCACTGCCCTGCCCTCAGTGTGATGTGGAGATTCATGGAGGGGGGAGAAATCAGCCTTGGTTGTCTTCCCAAGGGCATCAGGACCCACCTCCTCTGGAAAAACAGAGATGAGAGGAAAAAATAACTCAGATTGAAAAAAGAATATTTGCCTCATAAATGGTTCTGGATCTCTCTGCTTCCTGCAGGTTCTCCAGCCCCCATGTGGGGGCAGGAGGACTGGGAAGGATTCCTTCCTGGCCTCCCCACACAAACAAGTAATGAATGCCTCTGCTTTCCCTGGTTTGACTCGATTTTTTTATAAACTGCGTTCGGTCTCACGTGTACGAATACGTGGCTGCCAATTAAAGGATTACAGAATTTATTACTCAGGAAAGTTGTTGCAGTGCCTTGGTGCCTGTGGCAAAAAGCCGTGGCCTGCCTGCCCCCTGCCCCAGTTCATCAGACCCCTCATATTTTGGTGATTTTTGACTCCATCTCAGGCAAACCTTAGAGCTTCACTTCTGACTTTACTTCATATTTCCAGTTTTTCACGTGAGATTTCTCACAACTCTGCTCGCCCAGACAAGACACTGATTTTGCCGTCAAATAGAAAGAAGTAGAATCTCTCATCACAAATACTTGAAGTTTTCATTCTAATTTTTTGTTTGTAACACAGGAACTGACCTCACTGGCTGCCTTAGTCTCGTGGTGGGTCACAGAGAACAGTTTATATCAGATGTGTTGTGGTGGGAAGACTTTCTCCAGGTGCATTTTCTTAGTGGTTGTAGCTCTGTCTCAGAGCAGGAGGAGCCATGTGGAGCCCTGTTCTGCTGGAGGAGACTTGACTGTGAACGTGAGGATCTCCTGTCAATAATTTTTGAGTCTCAGAACCTCTTTGTGCAATGTAGACCTGGACAAATACAGTTTTAATGCCCCGGAAGGATTGTTAAGCAAAATATTCCAGTATTGCACTTCCAGCTCCAAAGCCCGTTTTCCCTTTATCTTTTTCCAGTTGTAGAATTATTTGGCTTGGTTTTACCATTTGAAAGACAGAGAAAGTCCATGAATGAAGTGGAGGGAAAAAGGAATTTACCAAAGTAGCAATGGATCCATCAGGGCCTTATAAAACTAGAGCCCACCTTAACATTTTATAACTGCAGCGGTTGTTTTACCTCCCAGAATTTTGGAAAACAGCCTTTTGGGACCAAATGTTTGCTGGAAGAGCTGCTGTTTGCAGCCAGCCAGGAGCACTCCGGGAGGGAAAGGCATCACGGCTGGAAACAGTGGGAATTTGCCAAATTTGCCCATGGAACAAGCGGGATTATTCCAGCCCTTGCAACAGGTGACGGTTCCTCAGCACGCAAAGAGAACCACGGCTGCAGGCACTCGTTATTTCCTCAGTAATTGCATTTTGGGGCTCCCCGAGCTTTTCGGCGCTGCAGAACACTCCCAGCCCCTTGAAATGCTAATGGCAATATTTGAATATGTTGTTCTCCTGACGGCACACTCGAGCAGGGTTTAAAGCTGACCGGCCGTCTGACTGCTGCCCATAAATCCCTCGCCTTGCCCTAGCGCTCCGTTTTTCTTCTCTTTCCGTGTCTATTTGCTGTTTGACACAGGAGCCTGTGCTGGAACTGCTCATTTAATACCAGACACTGTGATACCCCCGCAGCCTGCCGTGATTGTCAGGTTGATTTCATTAGCACGATAAGATGCATGGGCTCCTTTTTATCTCTTGTATTCTCCTTCTCTCTCTCCCTTTCTCTGTAATTTGGGTCTTTAAAGTCCCTGCTGTCTCCTGATCTACAGATAATTGTTTACTGTAATACTAGCCAGGAAAAGAGCTGATAAACTCCAGATGTAGCGAGGTCTTCAAATTCACTTTCCTTGCTCCATGCCCATGGCTATGGACCTCAGATAATATTTTGCTGCTGTCTGGGGTCCTCTAAACCTGCTAATAAAAAGAGGTTATTTAAGATGGACAATGATTGTATCATGTAAGATCTCGTTAAGATTTCTTTTCTGTTTGGGGGGTTGTTTCGGTTTTTTTATTTTTGTTTTTTTACAAGCTTCTTATTAGCCCCAGTTTTTGTTGCCTGCCTGTATCTGCCCTGCACTGTACTCTTTGAAGTCTTATCGTGCTTCTTAGTGACAGGAGCCAGGATGCTGCATGTTAACCCCCATAGAGCAAAGAGATGAGAGCTCTTTTCCCTCTTAAAAAGAAAAAAAGAAAAAAAATACAATCACTCTTTTCTGCTGTGCTGCGGCTTGTGGTTCGTTTTGTTTCTCCACGCAGCAAAATTTAGATTTTAATGGTCAGGGGTTCATAAAGAGCCAAATTTCTGCCTCCAGCTTCAACAGCTCATGAAGCAATACCTTTCAGAGGTTTGATAGCAATTCTCCAGTTGATTTTTTAATTACTGTCCCTGAGTTTTACATAGCTCTGAACTTCTCCCTCGTCCCCAGCACTGGGAGGCAAGGAGCTGTCAAAGAGGCTCCTATCTCCAGCCTCATTGTAAGGCCCAAAATAGCCCCAAAGGCCCTGCCTACATTTCCACTGTGAACTCAGTTTACAGCCAGTTCATGAAAAGGTTGCCTATAAATATTTGCTGTGCCCACACAGAGCGTGGTGGTTGTGACATCCCGGCCTGGCACCCGGAGATCTTCCCCTAAACTGGTTTGGCACATTAATTCTTGCTGTGAATTCGAGACCACCTCACCCCACCAGTGTAACCAGTTTGGCTGGCTGCTCCGTGCTGGGCGTGGCAGGACATCCCTGGGTGCTGGGGCAGGCCAAGGTGGAAGTTTGGGAGCGTTCTGGTTTGTGTTCAGGGGCTGTGGGCTATCTGGGTGAAAGCCTTGGGCAATGTCCCTGTGGACACAGCACCGAGCAGCCCAAACACCCTGCAAACACCACGTGGGCTCCTTCTGGACAAGCTCCCATGAAGGGATAGGGAAACGTGTGTGTGCTTGTGGCAAAGGAGAGGATCAAATCCTCAAAAAACATTCCAGAAAAACCCACCACCAAAACTCCAAATGAAAAAACCCAACATGATCAGACTTGCTCTTTGGTCAGAATCTGAGCTCTTCTGACCTGAGATTTCTGCCTTAATTGTGAAAACATCAAAACTGGATTTAGGTCTGCTCATTCCAATTCTTGGGAGAAGGCTGAAAACAGGAAGTTGGATATAAACTTCATGAAGGTGTCTTAATAGAATTCATCAGCCAATTTGCACCCATCAAACCAAATTCCTTGTGTGTGACCCTGTACCTGAGGTTTTGGAAGGCTCCAATATCCGAGGCCGGATAAGGAGGCTGAGCATCCTCCAGAGGATGCCCCTTGCTCCTGTGCCCTGGAGGGACGGAGATCAGCATCCAGCTGCCCTCCCCTGCAGGGGCAGAGCCATGGAAAGTGCATTTTTCAGGACCAGGGAGGGAGAATTCATCCACAGATCTAATCTGGGAGCTACTGACTCCATTTTTCCCTGCTCTTCGTGGTTTGGATTCCCCCAAACTCCTCCTCCTTGCAGGCAGCGTTATCAGACTCCACATCCCCATTACATTCCCGGAATTCTTAGACAGATATTTTGTTTTCACTTGGTCACAAAGGTGATCAGCCTTCGTTATCTGAACGAAACTTTT
Source organism: Orthonyx spaldingii (assembly GCA_013397795.1). NCBI lineage: Eukaryota > Metazoa > Chordata > Aves > Passeriformes > Orthonychidae > Orthonyx > Orthonyx spaldingii. Next base: position 391,580 of record VZTJ01000996.1, on the reverse strand, counting down.
ACTTTCTCTGGTAAAGCACTTTTTCCTCTCTTTTTTTGGGGGTTGTTTCATTTCTCTTCAGTCTTTCTCAAGGCAAGGAGGTCCTGCTGGGGTGGAGGTCCTATTTGGGCACTTCCAAGAGGAAAGTCCTCTCCTCAAAAACCAGACTTTGTTGCCACCACAGACATCAGCAGAGATTTTCAAGACCCACCTTCCCTATCCCAGTACCACCGAACCCCCTGGATGAGCCATCAAATTAAAAAGAAATGGATTGGTGTAACTCTTCCCTCATAACAATGCTGTTTCATTGCCTTGTAATCCACTTTTAATTGGGATTTGCTTCCTGGCAACTGCATGTAAACAAGGAGATGGTCAAAGGCAGCAGGGGGAGGGCAGGGAATAATGCAGGAATGAGTCCCCTCTCCCTCCAGCTTCCCCTCTATAAAATTCCACAGTCTGCTTTGCTTCCACAGTCATTTTGGAAAACACCTTTCCTTTCCCTCCCCTTCCCCAGATTTAAAAAGGGTCTATTCTCCTCCTCTCTCCGTGTAAACATCACTTATCTTGTTCTATAGGCAGCGTAACTAGCAAGAGCAAGTACTCACAAAGTGCAAATTAGCCGGTGACAATAAATTGTCAGATTGCCTCTGAGGCAGAAACAAATGAATAGCTCCGTTTATTAATCACATGGCACCTTCACCTTTGATGTCTTGATGTTCCAGTTCTGGTGCTCCATTAAGCAACCCTGAGTGACTGCTGCAGCAGCCTCCACTAAACCAGAAATTTTGTTGGCAGCACATTTCAGGACTTCAAAGGCGGTAAATTACCTCGAGATTGTTTCATTAAAGAGCCCTTCCCAGTGTGAACAGCAATAACAGGAGAATCGAGATCAAAGAGCATCCATCTTTCTAGATTTGTTACATAGAAAATTACATGCTGAGGGTGTCTTTTTCACAAATCATGTCGCCTCCCATTTCAGCAAGAATGGTTCTAATTAGAGCAGAAGCCTCCCTGGCTGTGCAGAGAGTTATGATTGCCATTAATACACCACTGCAAGATTTTCCTCTCTGCACTCCCCAGACCCCTACCCCATCCTCTGCTTGTGAGGTGCCTCTGGAACCTAATTAGAAACAATTATGCTGATGAACTGATTACAGGCACTTCTCTACACATTCTTGGGAAGAGCTTTTCCTGGGCTGTATATTTGTTTACTTTAAATATTCTTTCATTTCCCTTCCCCCTCCGCCCCCACGGGCTGCCTGGCTTCACACAGCGCTGGCCTTTGCTTTCTTCTGTGCAGCCACCAGGGAAGCAATCCCTGCTGGAGACAGAGCAGGGAAAAGGGGCTGCTGGAGCTGGGACATCTCCTGTTTGGTGGGATGGACAAGGCACAAGCCAAAAGGACAAGGATCTATAACCCTGATGCCTGGCTTGGTTTAATTTCCAGACGCTCCAAGCTGGCTTCAGCCTTCAAGTCACATCTTCTGTAACAGTAAAACCCCAGCAGTTCCAGCTGTAAAAAGGATAAAAAACCAGAGACGTCACCTGTGGAGCTGTCCTCATGTCTGGTAGCTCCTCAGAACACGTCTGGAGGAGCCAAAGGCACCAATCCCATGCTGGAACTGTCTCTTCCCATCTCCCTGGCTGGGCACGGGGTGGAGGGAGCCACCTGGGCGGGCATCACTGCACAGTTAGGGAATCCTTGTGGATCCTGAATCATCACCTCATGAGAAATCCCTTTATCAGCAGGCTGAGGAATTCATCCTCCCAACTCCCCATCCCTGCAGCCACTCATCGCTGGCTTTTGTGTGGCTTTTCCAACACCAAGGCACAGCTGGTGTCTCACATGGCAGGTGCTCCATGATTTCATGGAAATAACAGCAGCCCATGGAAAATCCAACCCCTCGTTATCGTGGCAACTCAGGCTGCCTCAGAGGAAAGCAGGAGAAACCCAGGAGTAGAGGCAGGCACAGAGAAATCTGTCACAAAATGTTATTCCACAGAAATATTCATCTACCCCCAGGCATTTGGCGGCTGATGTCTGTACCCAGGCACAGCATTTTACATCTGTCCACTCTCTGGTTTGATTCCCAGGTCTCCCTCGCTTAAATCTGATGTTTTTGCCACCTGACAGACATCCATCACAACACAGGCCTGGGGAGAAAAGCCTAAAAGCTGGAGTTCTCCTGGAAAAGTTCTCCTTTTTAATGGTGTTGTAATTGCACTCACGCACTGCCTGGTTTTTATGGTGTCCTGTGAGGAGTGGAGACATCAGGTTGGTCAAAGCGTTTCAGGAGATTTGTACCCCTCTTACTGATCTCTTCCCTCAATAAGCAACTAAAAAATTTAGGAAAATCATATTAGTTCTGGAAAAACCCCAAGGGAAATGGATCCATTTTCCTACAGATTAAGAGCTTCTAGAAAGTGAAAGATGGTTTCAAAATGCGGAGTTTGAGAGATACGGTCATTTCACTTCACTCCTGTGTTTTATGAGACCTTATTGTCAACCATCACAGGGGAAGCAAAACATGAGGAGCAGAGAGCCGTGGGAAAAAGAGCCGTGGATCCATTTTCCTACAGATTAAGAGCTTCTAGAAAGTGAAAGATGGTTTCAAAATGCGGAGTTTGAGAGATACGGTCATTTCACTTCACTCCTGTGTTTTATGAGACCTTATTGTCAACCATCACAGGGGAAGCAAAACATGAGGAGCAGAGAGCCGTGGGAAAAAGAGCAATGAAGATTTTGGTGTGAAATCCGGCGGAATCTCCGTCCCCAGCCCTGCTGCACTCTGAACCCAATCTGCTGGATACTGTTCCACAGAGAAAGGATTGAGGAGAATAAGCAGCATGCAATGATTTGTTGGGCTCTGGTGAAGACACACCACGCCTAATTTCATTGTAAAAGGAACCTACCCAGCCATTGATCAAAATATCTGTCAGTGCTGGCACTGAGCCAGAACTATCCTGGTATTTTCGGAAGGATTCGTGTTGCTTTCTGTGATATGAGGTCAGAATAAATTAAGCAGGGCCTCTGACAGCTGATTTTCAATGATAATCTTTATGTTAGGATTGACCTGTTTATTCAACCCAGTCAATCTCTCATCAAAATGACAGCTCGGGAGCACCAGAGATCATTATCCCCAAGGATGCATAAAGATCCTGTCACTTGAGACAATAAAAGCTGATTAGTACAAAATTAGAAAACAAGGCTGATGGAGAAGAAAGCCAAAAACGATCAGACTCTCTACCTCTGCCACAACTCAGAACATGTTGAAACCCAAACTGCAGACGTTTTGTGCTCTAAAAGGTTTTTTTATTGCTCTGCAGATTTGGGATATGGGACCATCCTGACAATGGGATGGGATTTTGTCCCTTTTAGGGTTCTGGCTGTGCTCTGCTGTCACACCTGGGTGGATGGACAGTGGCTCCATCCGAAGGTGAGAGAACTGCAGCCTCATAAAGCATTCCTGTACAAAAGCAACACAAAAGGCTCAGAGCTGATGCCTGGGAGATGGTGCTGTGGGACAAGGCTGCAAGGCAGAGCAGGAGCTCTGTGTGCAGGGTTAGAGCAGCTGGCAGCTTCTGTCCTGTGATTGGGGAAGTATTTCAGTGCAGCTGTCGGTAGTAAAGCCTGAAGGGTGCTTGTCTGAACAGCTCCTGTAGAGATTGATTTTTGTTTATCGCTCCTCTGAGTACAAATTTACACATGAAACTCAAAGGAAAAATGGCAGTCTTTCTAATTGTGGTTGAATAGACACACTGCTAATAAGTGCACAATATAACTGTAAGCAGATCACAAATCTGGAAACATATTCATTTATGTTACCTTTGTTCTCCTTCCAGGAAATACAAGGATTTGATAAGTTGACATTGATTTAATAGTCTGAAAACTGGAATCAATCTTTCTTTTCAGCCTTTTATTTTCCCTCCTGTTGCAAATTACAAACACATTTCTGCTTCCTGAAAGCCGGGCATGCATTTCTTGAAGACCTCTCCCCCTCCTGCCCCCTCTCCTGCCTAAGCAAGGAATATCTTGTTAATTGAGGCTGGGATTTGATGTTTAGTGAGGGAAAAGAACACAATGCACTTAAGGAAATTCAGCTTCAGTGTGGGTTCATTCTTCAGTGGCTGATTACTGGTGTGATGATGATGGTGATGATGATGAGATGTTGTTTGAGAGCTGAGAGACAGTGATTGCTTTTGATAACCTGAAATTAACAGCTGGATTTATAGCTTGTAAATATTCCTCGTGGTGGATTCTCGCATTGCCGGCGTAATCCCCTCTTCCTGCCCAGACCCCATTTATGAATCCCAAAGCAGTGACATTATCCCCAGGATGTAAGACAAGACCCTCTCCTGGAGTGCACACTGCATTTACTGAGGAGTCAATAAAGTGGCATTCTCAGACTTTTTATGTGGACTTAAACGGTACGTGAGTGTGACAGTTAAATTTACACACCCTGACCCACTGCTCCCTTATAAAACTGCAGGCTCCCACTGTGCACAAGTTTTCTCCTGCAGTGTTTCTCCTTCATTTCCCCCTTTGTGGCAAGCAAAGAGCCCTAATTTGGGGGTTTGGGATGTGATACAGGCACTCAGTGCCAGCCCGGTGCAATTTGCCTGGAATGCAGTGGTGGGATCACCCTTTTTGGGGTATCCTCCATCAGCACTGAGTCAGAGTGCAGAGAGACATCCCTGCACCACTGCTGGGCTCCTTCTGACCCCCGATGGCTTGGAAAAGTCAAGGATCCCTCAGGCTGCACCATCCCAACCTCGTGGGAATGGCTGTGCTGGGCTGCAGGCAGGAAAGGGCATGGAAAGATCAGGATAACACCTCACACACAGCTACCCCAGCCCCTCCGGAGCTCCTTTTCCCACTGCCAGCAACTCTTCCTGGAGCACAAGGCACTGTCAGAGAAGGGGGAAATATTGTCTCCTAATGGAATGATTCTGGGCAGGGGGATTGGATTTAGGTGATCTCTAAGGTCCCTTCCAACCCAGGCTGTTCTATGATTCGATTATTTCATGTTTCTGTGATAAAGCAAATTCACATTTCAATCTGTTGAAGAATAGATTTAAATTCTGCTTCAGTTTTGGTGGCCACATAAATCAGAAGCACAAACACTGAAATGAGAGTGCTAAACCAGAGAGTGATGGAGGTGTCCCAAAGCTGGGCTCCCGAAATGATGGGGGGAAATCCATGGGACTTTGGGAAACATTTAGGCCAACCTTCACAACTTTATTCAGTAAAGTGCAATTTGATTAAATAGTTCTGTGGATTTTGGACCATTGTGGGTCTCAACGACCTCATTCTGTTTTCAGCATGGTCAAAGCAAATTAGTGGAAGCTCTTCCTGGATAGGCAGCAAGAAGTGAAATGTTCCAAGTTCCCTCTGTCCTCAAAGAGATTGTCCTGCTTTCTAAAAATGCAATGTGTTATTAATATTTTGCTTAATTATCTATGGCTGTTAATACACAAATTGACTTGGCACAATCCCTGGCAGGAAATGATGTAACAGAAGGGTGTTTTTATAGGATGGAGGGAGCCCACAAGTCTGATACACTCAGGACCTGCAAATTAGCATGATAATTAATTTATCATCTGTGGAGGTAAATAGAAACCAAAGCCCACAGAGGCATCCCCGTGCGGTGAGACCGGTTTGCCAAAACAAAGTTGGTCACATTCTTGGAGAATCTGAATATTAGACCATGTCTAGGACACAGTGAGGGGAATTTCCAGACAAGATAAATACAGACAGAAATATGAGAGTCAAGAATAGGGCTACTGTAGGAATTTTAGCCCTCAAAAATGGAGCGAGTTGTGGGAGGCACGCCCAGTTGGGATTCTGGTTTTCACAGGCTCTTTGCTTGTCAAACTTAATATCAAGTAAAATAACCTAATTTGACTTGGCAAAGGCACAGAGTGTAGAGCCTTGATAGCTGTGACAGAGGCTTTTGAAGCTTCTTATAAACAGCGTTTCCCTTGCTTTGGAAGAGATGGTTGAATAATAAACAACTTTCCCAATTCTGACTCTGACTACTGAAAAGCACAAATTGTAAGTAGATTGTTGGCAAAGGAAATCCCTCTGCTCAGCCCATCTGCCAAAAAGGGACTTAGCAGCGTGCTCAGAGTTAGGCCTGACTTGGGGTTTGTCCCATTTTTGGGGTTTCTGGCCCTGTTTTTTTCTGATCCAGGGCCTCATGGAAGCATGCTGCAGGACCAAATATTTGGTTTTGCTCTCCTGGATCTTGTTCTTAATCTCTCCTGTGGGCTGATGTGAAATCTGAACGTGAAAAGAGAAGGAATTTACCCATCAGAAGATTATTGTTGTTGTTGTTATTATTATTATTATTATTATTACTATTATTATTATTATTATTATTATTATATCATAATGATTACTATAAGGAAACAAGCAGAAATAGGTTGCAGAAAGGATAACAAGCCTAATTTGGAAGAAAACTTAGACCCAAGGCAGAAAGTATTAATGTGTTTGAGATGCAGGATGGAAACCTTGGAAATGGAGCAGATTTAGCCATTGGTAAAAGAAATCCCATTAACAGGAGAGTGATGATGGGGGAAAATCTCAGAAGAGTAGGGTTCTATCTTCTTCCTTGTTGTCCCAGTTTCTTACATTCCCTGGGTCAGATTCAGCACTGAATATGGAGGTACAGTTCTCACTGGAATTAATAAAAGCTACAAACAATTAATTTTAAATTTTCATTTATTGGTCATCAGAGCAAATAGGAGTGGCACCAAAACAACGATGCAAACAAATGGTTCAAGAAAATCTACCCCTCCCCCAAAAAGCTGCTTTTTCTCGCATCTTATGAAAAGTGGCACATCTCTACTGTTCCCAGCTAGGAATAAATAATGCCTTTTTCCTTTCTTTCCAAAATGTGCTGTCTCCTGCCATTACTCTCCCTGTCTCTGGCCTTCTTTTTCTCTTCTGCTGCCAGTCTGTAAATGGAATTTTGCTCAAAATGAGAGGGAGCTCCGAGTCCCCTTTTGAATCCCAACTTTCAACTACTTGGTTTGCACACTTTAATTCATCCAATTCCTGCAACTTTTCCCCTATTGATAATTGATAGACTGTTCCTTCCTCCCCAATTTCCTTTATTAGCTCCACCAGGAAGTTTATTGGTGTTCCTTGCGTGTAACTCAAGCCGCCGGCCAGTGCCACGCTTGTTTCCAGCCCTATGTAAATTAATCCTGGCCAGAAGTCTGAAGGCAAAGATCAGGGAGCCCTAAAGCAGGGCACAGATCTGGTTACACGCCAGAGGCCTCCTCTCCAGATGAAATGACAGGAATTTGGGGCTGCACGACTTCCGCTGGCTCCTAATGAACTGGGGAGGCTCCCGCCCGCCACCAGCAACGATCCACACACAAACAGCTCCTCGCACACCACTCGGGCCCGCAGCTCGCAGTTTATTGTTAATTTTATTCTTTCCAGCGTCCCCTGGTTGCTTTGCAAGCCTAAAGGCCAGCCATGGAAAGCTGGAATTGTGAACTGCCCGTGCATGCTGCCACTGGTGTCAAAAATGTCTTTTTTTCCAGAGTGGAAACACAAAGATCCCCTGAACCTGGTGTGTGTCTGTGCACAGCTTCAGCTGATTGGCTTTTAGATCAGAACTCAGGAGGATTCCTGGGTTGGCACAGCTGGATTTGAGAGGTTTCCCTTGATCACCAAATCCAAACATTTTCTCTTGACGTTCCTGCTTTGCTGGAGCCAAGATGCTGATAAACGTGTGTGTGTGTCTCTGTACAGATAACAAATAACCACGAGGGTTTGTGATGATTTACCCACTATCCCTGCTCCTCTAGTGATACACACGTGGATGGAAATATTTCTTGAGGAATAATACAGGGAGTTTAAGGCAGGCTGTGAAAAGCAGCGTATGAGAAGTTCCCCTCTCCAAATGTGGAGGTGTAGAAGTCTGTCAGATGTGACAATTAAATGCTAACATGGTGTAACACCATAATATGGGCACACAGTGTTTCATTCCAGTGGCAATCCTAATTATAACACTACTTAGGACAGGAAATTGCCTGTTGGACTGCTCTGCCTGAAAACCTTAGCAGAAAACTCTGCCTGTGTTTGCTTACACAGTGAAATGCAATGCACTGACCCCAAACAGCAAACCTTGAGATCCCCTTCTTCCCTTTAAACCTCCAAACCCCCTCCAAACCTGCACACGGTAGAGGGAAACGGTGATTTATTGGCAGCAGGAGAGTGAGGCAAGAGCCTGGTTACCAAAGCCGTGTGATCAAGTGATGGCTCAATCAAATGGCCAGAACATGCTCCAAAGCAGGCTGGAAGGGCTGTGTTCCAGAGGCAGCCAGGAAAAGAGCCCTGTCAACACTGTGTGTGTGTCATTCCACGGGAATATCCATGTCTGGGAGCTGGAAGGGAGCTGCACTACCTGGATTTGCCATTGTGGTTATACACTGGGAGCTCCCCGTCCTGTCTGCATCCTTGGGCAGCTTTCGAAAAGAAACAACCCAGATATTTATGAATTAAAATGCTTTCAATTCCATCTCTCCCAAAAGGGAGATAAATATCATTTTGATGTTCTTCCGTGCTAAAGGAAAAGAAAAAGATTTTGTGCTTTTTTTTTGTTCCCTTAGAATGGACTGAAGCAGACTTCTTTTCTTTTAATCTCTACTATAACACATTAGTTTACCCTTCAAAGCATGCAGTTTTCCAGTTAGTAAAGTGTCTGGAGGCCTCCAGCTTGGACTTGGGGCAATGGGATGCACTGTTCTGGTCTCTCTCTTTCTTAGTCCCTTCGCCTCCACGATTTTTGATTACAGACCAGAGAAAATCTTGATAACCACCAAAAACTCAGCTGCATAATAACAAATTGAGGCACCAGCTCAGCAAAGCCCTTAACCATGTGTTAAACCTGTTTAATCACGGCCAAAAAGAGCAGACAAAGCACACAAACAGAATAATCCCTGGACTTGAGAAAGCCTCTGCTGGGGGCTTTGCTTTCTTAGCTGTGTGTGTGCTCCTGTCTCTGCGCTGACCTTCAGCACCCACAGAAATGCTTTTGATTTACGGGCCCAGAGCTGCTTCACGAGGCTCCGCTGGCACCCGGAGCTCTTCCCGACCTCACACCAGCGCTGAGCCAGCAGCTGGGCTCTGCTACAGGAGGGGAGAGCGTGGCTGTGGCCCTGACAGCTTTACACCCCTGCTGCATCCCTTCCAAAAACGGGTTTTACCCCAGGGCGAGCACTGTGTGCTGAATAGGGCTGGGGATGCCGTATCCTTGTTCTGTGGCACCACTCTCAGGGGTTCATTGTCCTTTCTGTGGTTATTAAACCTTCTAGCAACCACCTACTGACATTTGGTTGTAATTTAAGCTCTCCAGTCTACTCAAACACTTTGTTGTAGAGAGAAAAGCTACTGGCACCGGGCTGGCACATCAGACCTTGAGGTTTGCTTTGACTTTACAGCTGCACTGGCTTCTTTTGTTGATCTGATTGTGCCAAAGGTTAACACTGCCCAGTAATAAACCATATCCATTTAATAGGGCAGATTAGCCCCGGGGAAAACTCTCACTTGTGGTGCCACGGGAGCAGGATCATCCTCCAGCGTGGCCACGCCAGGCTCTGTCCTTTTCAGAGGTGATGGAAGCTGAGGAATCTGGGGCAGTACGAAATAGGACAGGACACAAACTTCAACTCATCCAAAGTCAGTAAAAAAATCGGGTATTAAAGAATGTCATCAATAGGTGCAGGTGTCCAAAAAGGAATATTGTATTTTCTTCTGCCTTCAGTGGTGTCAGAGCAAATCTTCTTTAGCCCACTCAGAATTTCACTCCCAGCTCAGAATCTCCAGGACAGATCACCCTCTTGGTGCCATGACCAGCTTCCAGAACTGAGGTAGTAAAAAGGGATGGGAGAGAAGATTTTCCTGTTGTTCCTTAGGACAGTTTTATGCCTTTCTGACCTCTTTGTATGACTGTGAAAGAGATGGAAGTTTAAGGACGTGGTTACACAGTGTGTAAATCTCATTTCTAGTGGTAACAGATGAAATGAAATAGCTCTGCCAGTGATAGAGCAGTCTGGATATGCACATTCTGTCTTTTGCCTAATTACATTTTTTGTGTACACAACTATTTCTCTTTAATCATCTCTGTCTCCTCCTTGCCTCTGCTCCCAGTTGTCACAATTCTGCTTCTTTAGCCTGCATCAGCCCTGCTAAATATGTGCCACGGCTTTGTTTATGGATACATTTTACTAATTCTTATTTATTAAAATAATTGCCTTAATTAATCCTAATTGTCCATTGTTAATCACTCAGTAATACGCTTCCATTTGCTTGTACATATATTTTTGCATTAGTCATTAGAAAAGCAAGACATAAAGCAAATGGTATAATTACTCACAGAACACTGGGAGCTCAACCAATAAAAATCAAAGGGGAGAAAATAAAATGCTTTCAACATTCCTATATAGTAACTGGGACATCCTGTGTCACAAATGACTTTATGAGCTGTCTGGAGGTGGGATTCCCTCCTAGAGCCTCAGGAGACTGAGAAATGAAATGAGAAATCCTCTTAACAGCTGGGATGACGTTTCCAAATTTACCTTTTGCTGTTTGTCAGCAACCAGGACAGAAGGTAAAACGAACTGTGAACACACTGAACTGTGGCAGACTCTCTGGGGGAGCCTTGGAGGGAGTGAAACTGGAATAAAAATGTCAAAAAACCTCGGAGCTTTGTATTTTCTTTTTTTTTTTTTTTTTTATTTTCTCTTGGATGGGAAAAGAAAAAGAGCTCCTGATCTCAGGCAAAAGCTCAGAAAGGTTTTGGGGTGGGTGGTTACCCAAAATCACAACGTGACTCGTTCTGTTTGCACTGACACCGAGCCAGGGATGGGACAGGAGTGGGAGCGAGGGAGGAGGGAGCCTTGGGAAGAGGAATTCCTGCTGGGAGCAGCGGCAGTGCCGTGGCCCTGCTGGGTGGTTGGGTCTCCTGCAACCCTTCCCCTAAAGCCAAATATCAAAGCAGACCCAGCTGGGAGGGAGCACTGGAGGCTCTGCACAGCCACGGAGAGAAGCTCTGGAGAAATGTGGCTGCAGGGCAGTCCTGGGCTGGCAAAGAGGCTCTGCCAGCACAACCAGGGACTCGTGGGGCAGCACGGGCAGGACATGGTGCTGCATCCTCTGTGCACAGGGCCTGTCTCCCGTGGGAAAACTCTGGTTGCTCCCACTAGCTCAAAAGTAGCTTTTACATCCTACAGAACGGGTCTCTGCTCCACCAAATAACTGAGGCAGATCAGTGTGAGCCCAAAACAGAGAATAAACTCCCCAAGTGCTTGTTCTACTTCCCTGGCCCAAAGTGAGAGAGGAGTGTGGCCTTCAGTGAAGCCTTGCTCTGCCCTCAGCTGAGAGCCCAGTGCTTATCTGGAACATACTGATCCCTCCATTACTTTGGGATATTATAATTGTCCTTAGTTAAATGAGATTCACAAATGATTTATTCAACAGTTGCAGTTCCCACAGTTCCAGAGCTTGTTGACTTCAGATTCTCTGGGTAAATTATTTGTGGCTTAAGCTGCTGGCAAAGTCCCAGCAGTTTTAAGGAAATTATATTTTGTCCTGAATAAGTGGATTTTCCTCTCTGGCTGGCAAGGTTTAAATATCTGTTAATGCAGGGGCAATCTCTTTTCCATAGGGAAGTGAAACATTTCTCAACTCCAAACCTGGACCTTCTGTGGCCAGGGAAGTCCCTCTGCAAGAAGTAGGAGCTTTTTCTCCCCACATCTCTACTTCTTTTTGTCTTTGATCCCATCAGGGCTTCCAACAGAAGATGTTTAGTGACAATTTTTAGTGGCTCCTGTGACCTGGGAATCTGACTTGCTACAAGAGTTGAACAAATCCACTTCTGGCACATCTGTGGAGTCACACAGGGAAAGGTTTTGGTGCTGTGTCTTCTCCTTCTCTTTTGGCCGTGGTTTTCTGTGCCCTGAGTGACTCACGTTGCCTGTCCCAGTCAGGGAAGACACCAGGGGGGTCACAGCTGGTTTGAAGAGCCACCATAGGTCAGTGAAATCCTGATGTCCCCTTGTTTGGTCGCGGATGTCCTGTGGCAGAAACATCCCTGCACGTGAAGGGCCGATCCCGTGACACGGAACTGCCACTGGGAATGTGCCTCCTGAGGGCACCTTTCCCTGGAGCCACCCCTGGATCCACCAGCCCACCCTCCCAGGTGCCCAGGGCTGGGGTTGTAGCTGCAGGAGGCAGCCAGGGCTGGGCAGACCCCCAGGCTGGGCCCTGGGGTGGAGGGACACCCTTTGTCACATGTTCCCAACCCAAAAGCTGCTGCTCCCGTTCCAGGATGTAATTTTAAACTCCCATGCTTCTTATGGATCCTGGGAGATGGAGACCACATCTCTGCCCTCTGATTTTAAACCTACAGCCCAACTGCTGCTAAACGTGTCAGATGAAGGGAAAGACAGGAAAGGGGAAATTTTAAAGGAGTGAATTAATGGTTAAATTAATGTTGCAGCTCCTCCTCCAAATCCTCACTTACAAGCTCAGCAGGTTTTTCTTGTTTATCCACCCAGCCTGTCCTGGAAAGGCACCTCCCACCTCCTTCTCTATTGCTGTTGCTATTAAGAGAGATTTTTGTAGTATACAAAAGCTCTGATTGTCCTCTCACTTATACTAATTTTGCAATTGTGTAAATCCATTGACCTGAGCAGAGTTATTTTTGATTGACACTAATACATGCTGGAGGAGAAGCAGGTTTTGAATATCTTTGAAGGCAGGAGAGTTTGGAGAAAATAGTTTTCAGCTCCGTAATTGTGACGATGTTGTTTTGCGCTGTGCCGTTCATTTGTTGTTTGAATTATATTTGTGAAATATTCATTCAGGTCAGATATTTGTATGTCTATTTTGTGTTACTGTCTGAATTTAACTGAGGTTTTGGAGGTTTTTTTTAAAATAAATAACCTCACTTCAAAGCATTTTGAGAAGTTTTAAAGACCATGAAGCCAAAGGGAACGCGTATGAGTGGCTCGAGTTCCTAAAATTTCAATATCACCCAGGATTTCTCTTACCATGAAATTAAATGAGTCATTTCTATCTTGCTATGTGACGTGATCATTCTGTTACATGATGTAGTCAGACAAGAACCCTGCCAATGATTTACAGCCAGATGGGCTCCCCATAACTCTCTGGAACACACAGCTTCATATGGATCCTCTTCAGCTGAGTCTCTTCTATGAAGTATTCAGCTCAGCTGAGCTGTGGAAATACTTTGTGTAACCACCAGGATGAGTCATTACAGTGCTAGAATTGCTCTTTTCTGTTTATTTCTATTTTCTTGTTGCCTTCAGGGGGATTTGGGGCTTTTACAGCAGCAGACCCCACTCCCCTCTGAAACCTTTGGCTTTCAACTCCCCAGTGTGGCACTGGGCAAAACCAAACACTCAGGAGGTTTCATCTCGAGTTATTGAAGCAGCTTCCTGAAAATTCTTCAATAACATCAGTTTTGTGGGAAAACTTTTGGCCTCATGACTGGCTTGGCTTTGGGCAGGGTGACAGCAGGAGTTGCAACACTTCTCTTTCCCTGTGTTGTGCGTGACAAGGATGGATTTCCAAGCCTGTCCAAGGCTGTGCCATTTTTCACCCTTCAGAGGCTGTGGGCTCTGAAAGAACTCACCAAAATCCTTGCTGCTGAGCCAATGTGCACATATATTGTGTATTATACACACGAATTCTGTGTCACCTGGAAAACCCAAATGAAAAATCCCAAGCTGTGCTGCTCCTGTCACCTGCCCTTGAAAAGGAGCAGCTCAGTTGCTCAGTGCTCTTAACATTTCATCTGACCAGTGTCCATTAGTGCTAAACTACAAAGTCAGAGGAGATTTCTTCTATTGAGAATAATGGGTGTTCTCACCTTGAAAAACAATGTGGCTTTACCTGGTGTGAAACCATTAGCAGGGCTGACTTGCTGCTCACTGCAGTTAGAGGAGATTATGTTAAATGTGGCATCATCCCCTGCAAAAACACACCAGGGAACATTTGGGGCTGTTCCAGCCCTGCATTAGCCCAGCTGAACTTGCAGTTAGCCAATATTATACATAAGTCTAAAATAACTGTGCAAATGAGGTGCATAATTACATCCATAAATTGTTGGAAAATTTGGCTTTTAAATTGCATGTCATAAACAATAATAACCCACTGAGGTGATGCTTGTCAGTTTACCTCACCTAAACTGCATTTCTCCTTGTCCAGCAGAAGAATTGAGGGACAATCTCTAAATGTAGCAGGGAAAAACCTTCAAATCAGCAAGAAAAGTGCTCACAAAAAATGACAGCAAGCTTTGGATGTCACTGCTGTGAGGATGGCTGGGCCCAAGTCCTAAAAGTGACATTTTTGGTAGCCTGAGTCGATCACCTGCTCTGAACGACCTACATTCAAATAACAGTTATTATTATTACCATTTATTTTTGAATATCCATAGCTAGAAATGTGATTTATAATTATGATTCTTATGCTTATTAGCCCAAAAACTTCAGAATGGGAATCTGACCTAGTGAGAAACAATCTCATTGGCATCCTCACTTCAGCTCAGTGAAGAATGTCAATGACATAAAAAGAAACCATTTAAAACTTAACTTTAATATCAGAACACAGCTGCTAGTGGCACAGGATAGACAGTAATTAATCTAATAATTCATATGTAAGTCACTTTGGAGGAAATCTGTCAGGAGGGGACGTGAATAGATAGCTGTGATCACCAAGAGGAGTGATAGAGGATAAAAACAGCACTTAAAACACTCACCTCCAATTAGTGTAATATTGTCTATCTTTTAATAATGAGAACAACACAGCAGGGAGGTACACGAGCTTTTAATGACACTCAGTAAATGAGCTGCCTTGCAAAACACTGCTCGTCCTTTTGTGCCTCTAATGGCTCGACAACATTTTGTCCAGAGGGGTGAAGTTCTCCTGGCCCGGCCCGTTAATCTGAAACGCAAATGTTGCTTTTCAGAGAGAAAACTGCTCTGAGAGAGCCTCCCTGCGCTGCCACAGCCCGAGACAGGGCTGGGGAAAAGTCTCTCAGAGCCCTGCAGCAGCAGAGTCACACATTAAAATTCATCAATCTCAGCAGCTTCTGAAGCCAGGCAGGTTTTTGAAAAGCCTTGGTCAGGTGTGGATCTCTGGGGGTTTTGCTGCTCAGGAGTTTGAGGACCCTCTGTGAAGCACCATCTGATACCAAACTCACACCCAGGGTTTCTCTGTTCCTCGTGCAGGACTGGGCAGTAACCTCCTCTTTCAGTGGTGACACTGGCTTTGGAGCAGGTTTGTTGGAGAAATTAAAAAAATAGGAGGCCCCATTTGCAGAGAATATTCCAGTTCTAGATAGGCTTGAGAGATTTAAGCACAGGCATTGCCAGATCTTGGCTCTGAGTCCAAATCATGATTCATATGTGTTAATGGGAAAGCCCATAATAGCATTGCCCTGGGTGTGTTCAGACTGATAGAAATTCTAATGTACTTTAAAATTAAACTTGACCTACAATCCTGCTCCAATCTCAGATCTGTACAAAGGCATTAATTGGACTTATTCAACTAATTACTCGTTATTAAACCGGTGTAGAGACTGTAAAGGCTTGGACAAGCAATTATTTTATAGAGACGACAGCCTGAGTTTTGGCAATATTATCTGAACTGGGATAAAAGTTCTGAAACCTTCAGAAGCTGAGCCTGGGGCAGCCAAACCTGTGGAGCCAAGAGATTATGCCAGTGTTCTCATGGGGTTCATTTTGTTATGCAGGATGAAATTAAGGCAGAATTTTGTGATGCTGTATCAGGAGCTGTGTGTATCTTCTGTGTGCAGGAATATGAGGTTGCAGCAGCCCATCCAAATCCAAGCAGCTCTGGGCTGCCACTGCTCACTCAGTAACCCAAAAGCTGAAAGAAAAACTCTAGAAGCTAAAGTTTTAATTTGTCTAGAGAGTGAAAAAAAAAAAAAATTAAAAAAACACCCAGCGTTTCCAGCTCAGGAGCAAACCAGACATGTTAATTCCTTATTTTAACGTGTGTTCACCGTGAGTTGCTGACAGCAGTCCCAAGCGTAAAATAAAAATGATGATTTTAGTTTGCGTTCAGATAATGTCTCTGTGTGTCTTTGGGGGGGCTGTGACTGCTCAGAGGGATGAGCACCAAACCTTTGGTCTGTTTTGGGGTTAGGGATGGTCCTTTTGTTGAGGACAGGAATAACATTTTCTTTTCAAGTGAAACGGTGTTTAAAAAGTTAAGTTTCAGCAGCTTTAAGGAATGCCCAATGGCCTGCACAAGGATTAAAAAGTTGAAGGACTTGGCCATGATAAGACCAACACTGCCCCTCTGACTTGCACAGCTGATAAATGAGAATGTTACTGCACTGATACAATCTTAAAGCAAAATCTTTGGCAAATTTTTCATCATAACACAACAAAATCACTTATTTTCCACCAAGACGTTCCAGAGAACCAGGATTTCTCAGAGAAGCCTTCACACCTGAAGGTTGTTTGGCTGCAGTGAGAAACACGAGTTGCACCTGCTGGTGATAAACCTCTGCATTTCTGCAGCTCCATCCCTCCCTGTGTGCTCACAAGGTATTTTCTCATTTGGCAGTGAGGAAACTGAGTCACAAAGGTGCAGAGGGATTTTCCTGAGGGGAACAGGAAGTCTATGAAAGGGGTAGGAACCCAATCCTGGCTCCCCAAGCTCATTAACTTTGCTCTTCAGCTGTAATGACTTCTTACTAAGTGGACTGAAAACAATTTCTGCCTCTCCAAGCTGTACCCTCGCTATATGTAGGGACCCAGCTGCTTTGAACAGCTTCAGAGCTCTGTGGCAGGAGTTTTAGACCATTAAAAATATAAAAATCAGCACATTTAAAAGTGGAAAGGTTTTTTTTTCTTTGCAGCCTCTCTTTCCTTTTTTTCCCCTTCTGGAGTTTAACAAGTTCCAAATGTTCTGGGGTGTCTATTTTTGTTGAGTTTTGGATTGAAAGTGTTGTTCTTGTACATTGCTACAGTAAAAGTGTTTACACAGAAAACAGACTTGTCTGGAAAAGTAACAATTTGTTCACAGGATCGTATAACATATTTTCCCAAATGGGCTCTTGGGAACGAGAGCAACCAATCCGTCTTCTCTCTGCAGCGAATTTGCAATCTCTGATTTCTCTTTTTACCCATGAAATCTTC
This sequence comes from Orthonyx spaldingii, assembly GCA_013397795.1. Lineage (NCBI taxonomy): Eukaryota > Metazoa > Chordata > Aves > Passeriformes > Orthonychidae > Orthonyx > Orthonyx spaldingii. Next base: position 374,387 of record VZTJ01000996.1, on the reverse strand, counting down.
ATCCTGCTCCCAGTGCCAGCTATAGCCCGCCCTGCTATTAACAGCAACAGCAATAAAGGCAAAATAAACTCCTTTTGGTGTGCAGGGCCTGTGGAGAGCAGTGCAGAGCAAACAGCTCGTTACGTGTGCGCGTCAGCATCTGAAGGAAAACGCTGGCAGCACAGGGAGAGAAGGAAGAATCAAAATCCCATCAGAAAAATATTCCCTGCTCTGTATAATCCTTCTTTGCAACTCCTGAATTTAGGCTCCTTTATTAAAGGGAAGGAGCAGTGCACATGCAAAGCTGCCCGTGGTTTCCCTGTTTGTGCATCCCAGGTATGACACAATAAGGACAAATATCCGGAGGCAGGTTCAGAGACATTGAGTCTAGATCTTTAATTAATAGCTGGGGATCAATTACATAATACCTGAGCAAATAGACACGTGCATTTATTATCTGAAAACAAGAACTCTGCAATTATGGTAATAAAGAAAATGTCAGAAAACAAGAAGCAACAAATACCCATTGTGGAATTAATAAGAACAGTAGTTCCCCTCCAGTGGTCACTGAGTAAGCAAACATTCTGGTTAAATAAACTGAAATGGAGCATATCTGGGCAACACACTCAGGTGCTGGGTCAAAGCAGAGGTTAAATAAAAATTTGTTTTAAAAAGACCCAAAAGAACACACTGTGAGTGCCTGCCCCACGCAGCACATGTTGTTAGAGGAGCGCTGGGCGCTTCCCCGAGCGCGCCGCGCGGCTTTGAAGCGATGCTGTGTGGAAAGCAGGGAGCACTCGTGTTTCCCCGGGCTCCTAGCAACTTCCCTGCTCTCAATTCCTCTCTGGCACCGAGGGTGGCTCGGTGCTGGGCAGCCAAACACAACGGAGCCCTGCCAGCGCCATGGTGACGGTGACCCTGTCACAACACAGCGGCCTGGCCTTCCCGAAAGGGCAGCTCGGCGAGGGCCGTGCTTGCTCCCTGTAACGCAGCCACCTGAGGTTTCTGAGGTGCTGATCCTTAATTGGTCATTACAATAAAAACAGGGCAGTAATTTCATATTAAACTGATGCCTCAGCAGGTAACCCCAATTTAGGTCGCTTTGTGATGTTTGCGACTTCAAATGCATACCTGGGTGTCTGCTGCATAGCGAGGTGCACCCAGCCACTTCTGAGGAGTTATTGTTGCTGCATTTTAATAAAAAAACACAAACCAGCCTCTAGCAGCTGAGTTGGGAAGATTTACATCCCAGCTCTGTGGTGATTAATACAGACAGCAATTTTGGGGGTTCATGTGAGGAGGAGGAACCACATCTTGACTCTTGGTTCCCTCAGCAGGAATGATTCACAGAGGTAAAAGAAGCGGGCTTTGTCACTCTGAAAAAAGGCTCTGCCCAACCTGAGTGCCTGCTGAGGCTGAAGGGAGCCCAGCTGCACACAGAGGTGTAAATTCAAGTGATCAGCCCCAAAAAGAGCTGTGCTTTTTGCACATTTCCCTCTGGATACCCACAGACATCCTGCACAGATTCACAGACACCAGTCTGAATCTCTCCTAACTCCACATCTCTTTACATTTCCAATATACTTAACTAATCCAGTAATTAACCATAAAAATAAATGACTTGTATAGATTATGTAACAATAACAAGGCAGCATGAGTCACTGTGCTTTGTTCTCGCTCACTAGCGAGCAACAACCCGGGCTCGTTAAGTAGGTACCAGAAGTTCAATATGGAGAAAACTCAGATCTCAAGGCGAGATAATTTGGCCTCCATTTGTTTGCCTTTGTTCTCTTTTGTTTCCAGATTAAAAGGGCACCACGTACTCGTATTTTCTGCAGGTAAAGCAGGGAGCTGTTCCTTCAGTGACAGCTGAGCAGAGATGGGTGAGAGCCACACAATAGCTGCTCGCCCTGTGTTTGCAGTTTCATTTGGATGGCAGAGCCTGGAATTTAATTTGCCTCGGGACAATTAGGAAACTGACCCCACTGACACGCAGACAATGAGAAACTGAGGCACCAATCCTTTGCCACAAACATCCAAAAGCTTTCATGAGCAATCAGGAACTTATTGTGGAGAGGGCACAATCTCAGGCTCTGTGACCACACAATCAGGGTAATGACTACTCCCAGCTCCGGGGTGATCTGCCCAGTTTGTGCCTCCTTGGGACCTTTGGGAATGGCCCAGATCCTCGATCCCTCATCCCTCCACACAATCCTGTGTACAGGTGGGTAGAAACAGCTGCATGGACACAGCTGATCCTTCTGTTGAGTGGGAGAAGGATGATTTGAGCTCTTGAAGTGCTTCCAAGCCCTTTTAGGGAATAAATATCCCATTTATGGATGAATACAAGATTGCACAGCCTCAGGAAGACCCAAGCCCCCCCAAACCCTGGGATATTTCTGGCCATGTCTGCCTGGTGTTGGGGAGAACTGTAGGACAGCAGTGTGACCCTGCAGAGCTCAGCACCAGGAACAGTTTAGGCATTGACTCCTATCCTTCCTCTTCCATCCCATTCCTCTTTCCCATCCTGTGGGTATCACCTTCCTCACCGTGCCAGCACAGGTCTTTCGGGGCTTGGTCATGGAACCAGACCAGGAATTCACTTGAATTAGGGAAAAACTGCAAAAGAACGGTCTTTTTATTTATTTCAGTCAAATATTTTCAGTTTTTTGAGAGACATAACAGAGGAAGCTGTAGGGCAAAGGGATGAGTGACTGAAGGCAGAGAAAGAGAAGAAACGGTGTCCAAAGCCAGGATTTCCACTCAACCCTTTTTTCATGGCCTGAGGAGCCCTAATGGAGGTTGAAGCTTTGAACATTCCCAGTAAACCTGGCTGTGATTTGACTTCAGTTTATATTTTTGTCTCCCTGCAGATGCTACTGCCTCAAGTGTTGCTGAGAAGCAGCCCATTAAAGCATGAAGCCTGTTTCAAAATGAAAATTTCCAACAAGAAGCAACCCCAGAAAGCTTTCCTCAGTGTCGCTGACTTAAAATAGTTTAATGTTTACTTAAAAAATCCAAGGCAAATATGGAAGTGCTGCACTTTCACTTTCAACCAAAATGAGAATTTATTTATATGTAGATCAGATGAATCAGCTTAGTGATGGTCACTTCCAGTAAAATTTTCAAAGGTCACTTCATATTCACTGAAAACGCAGTTCTTAGGACAGTTCATCACCAAGGCAGCAGAAATCTCATTGTTTGTTGATCCCATGGGTTTTCCACCACAAGAGGAGTCTGATTTTCAGGCTTGGTTTAATATTATCTGTCAAAATCAGGTCACTTAAAGATATCTTCATTTAATCATCTGGAAATCGAAGTGCCCAAAGTCATTTGTTATACTGAAAATTATCATGCTTGGAGCTGGCTTGGACCTGAGTTTGATTATCAAAAGATCAGAGTTTGAATATCTAAACTCCAAACCTGAGACAGGTTATGAGAGAGATGCTCCTAAACCTGATCTCTTTTGCCTTCATTTCATCTGCAGTTCCAGCTCTGAAACCGCAGTTCTGTGAATCAGAATTACTACATATTTTATGCAAATGAAATGGCAGTGTGGTGCCAATTGGCTCCTGAGTCAAACTAACTAGCAGAGAATTTAATTATATCCATTATTAAATGTTTGTGCTCCCCGGATCCAACTCCTTAAAAACAACAATGATGAATTTACAGATTCCTATTCCCATCTCTCCAAGTCTGGCAGGGGGTGGAAAGCTTGCTGAATTAAAAATATTGCTATTTAAAATCTTCCACAGATTAATTTCCTTAGACAGTGAACTTGCTCAGTGGCAGAGCCTTATGGTCCCTGTAACTTTGCTGGCTGCTGAACTCAGAGCCAGTTTCAACCACGCAGTGGATTCTCACAAAATTTATTATTTTTGTTTTTAAGTTCTATCCCTCAGCCATGGACATAAGTGGGCAATCTTTTCCCCCCTTTTTTTTTTTTTTCTTTTTGTTTTGGTTTGGATTTTTTTGCAAGGCTTGAAAAGGAGAATTGCAGGAGTTAAGAGATGGGAAGAGGTGACTTTGCCAGAGTTTCTGGCTTGGCTGCAGTGTGGAGTTGTTGCCCGGGCGATTTTGTTCATGGGAGGTCTCTCCCTGGCAAAGCCTGCTCAGCTTCACAGGCGCCACAGCTACTTCATTATTTCATCAAAGTTCATTATGCTGGGGAGGGTACCACCAATAAAATGAGATTACAAGTGTCTCCAACGAGCCCTAAAAGACATAACTCCCAGTTTTACCTTTTGCCACATCCCTGTCTGTGGTCCTGTAATGCACAGAGAGATTTGCACCTAAGATAGGGACTATCCCACAGCTTAATTGAACTGGAAAACTCCTGGAGAATTTGATTCAATTTGTCTTGCGACAGAACCTTCTTTTGTTTTCGGTGGAGACAGAGTTCTTCATCTAAAACAGAAATCAGAACAGTTTAATCACATGTTTTCAGGGAGGTGGGAGTATTTGGGCTAAAAGAAATTAAGCCCAACCTAGATCTCTATCAGGGCTGATCTATATTAAATGTTGATCAACGGTATTTAACGCTCAAAGAACTTCCAGGGAGGATTCATTCCAAGTCAAGGGGAATCAATAATCAGGGAGCATTCATGGCTCTGTGTTTGGTGATCAGATCTCCCCACTTTGCTTTATGAACTGACACATCCAGCCTTTTCCTTCTTTTATGTTTGGACTTGATGTAAAATTACGGATATCCAAATAAAGAGAAAACAAGATTCAGAGTGGGATTGGTAGTTTTGTGCCTTTCCATTCTGTGCACACAAGTTTAAAGTAGTTATTCCCAGCTAAACAACAGTTGGCAGAACCTGGTACCCTATTTCTGCTGAAAGCTGGAATGAAACACCATTTAAAAGCATTACATCACCATTAAAAATCCATTTATTTTCGCATCTTGCTGGGTTTTGCTTTGCTGTGGATATCAAAGGTCAGATGACCTCTCCAAATTCCTCTCTGTTCTTAGGGATGAATACTCCAAATATGAATGCTGAAATATTCATTTCCCTGATGGAACAGGTACAGGAGCTATTTGTCTGGGAAGTTGGTCACTACTTAATTTATTTCAAGAAAAGCATTTTAGACAAACATTAAACTGAAAAGTCAAGTTTTGAAAGGTCATTGTTTTTCTGGCTCAGTTTTTTTTTGAGATAACTCGACAGATTTTACACTCCAAAAAAATGAGAAACAATAAACAACCTATCTATGCTGGGTTTATTCTGCTCCAAGGTATCCCTGGATTTGTGCAGAACGAACTTGGCATCAACAGATTTTCTCCCAGGTTTCCCCAGCAAGGCTAAGAGCATGATTTTACCTCTTTTATTAGCTAGGTGAAATTTTTATCTGGACCAAGATGTGTAGCAAAACTCAGGTCACACCATAACAGCATCCTTTTACCTCAGCTTTCAACAGGACCTTCTGGAATTACATGGAACGATAACGCAGAAGGAAAAACAACTTCAGATGTCACTCTCTGAAATACCTCCACTACAATTTATTAACCCAAATTGTGTTGTGCTTATAAATTACATGTCTACAATTTTAGACATTTTATCTGAAATCCAGTTTATTACAATGGATTGTGCATCTGCTTTGGATAGATACACGGGATTTTTTTTACACTTTTTCTCCTTCCAATGCATCAGACTCCTCAGGCTTTTCAGAGAACTCTGAACGATCATGTTTGGACAATACTGGACAATTTATATACATCAGGAAACACAGAGAAACCTCTGCCCTGGAGGGCTGCTGGTCTGAGGTTGTGATATGATTAAAGGAAGCTGAGATCTCACAAGCAACTGGAAAATGAGGAGCACTAACAGCTCCAAGTGGGCACATTTGTTCTGAATGAAGAGCACAGGTCTTCCTCTGAATGACTGGGTTAACCACAGCTATTTCGGATTCCATTCTCACTGTTTGCACTCCGAAATGCATGTCCAGACAATGAGACTGAGCAGTGACAGAGAGGGAGCTGCAGGCTGCTCCAGTGCATTCACCAGCTCCAGGTATTGCTCAGGTGAGAATTAAAATTGGTGTGAATTCCTGAGGCGGTGAATCACTGTCCTTGCGGGCCTCGGTGTCTGCTTTGAATCATTTGTTTACTAATGTGTGAAGCACGCTGGTATTTTCCCTTATTAAAAGGGTTTGCTCCAGGAATGCTTTCAGTCCTGGAGTCTTAAAAATGCTGGATGCTCTTTGTTCCAGTGGGCACCAAATTCTCACCATTATTCACCTGCCAGGGAGTGGGGATAGGCCAAGATACAACATCCCAGAGGTCACCTGGAAACACGAACGCTGACCTGGCCTCACTCTGCCCTGTTTCACCCTGAAAAATGGCCTTTCCAAGATGTGGGAAGACAGGTTTTTCCCTAAGTGTCTGACATTTATCCCATACTTTATCCCATTCTCCACTGCTGCCATTGGACAGGGTGCACTGGGTGAAGTTCACGGCCTGCTCACAGTTAGGCCTCGAACTGAGCAATAAATCTCATTTTTACATGTACCAGTAGAAGAGAAATGGAAACTCTAGTGCTGGAACATCTTTTGGAAGGCTTAAAGTAGATTTCAGCCCTTGTAATGCCTTCCCTATTCCCTTGTTTTCCCACATCCCTGGAATTCAGGGAGCAAGTGAAGTTTGTTTCCCAGATGCTGCCCCAAGATCTCAGCTCTGTGGCTTCAGGAGATTGTGTAGGGAAGATGACACCCCCAGACAGACACTAAAACTATTTGTGTGAGGGCTCTGTTTTCTAAACATCTTGGCATTACTGCCCCATTCCTTACTGGATGATTATTTCTCACTCTGTTTTCTCAATGTATATATA
>VZTJ01000996.1:325416-367508 GCA_013397795.1 Orthonyx spaldingii | reverse complement strand
GCACAGGCTATAATTATTACAACCCAGCTTCTTCTTTTTCATTTTGATCCTTTGTAAACCCAGTCATTACCCTGCCTCAGCCTGGCTTCCCGAAATGTCAAGATTAAAATGGGGCATGAAAGCTTATGCAAGAGTGAGTCAGTGGAGCAATTTGAACCAATAAATATCAAAGCAGTCTCTAAGAAGTAAGCAATTCATTTGATACCACATCTTTCAGCAAGTCTTTAGAGGATTTTCCTCTGCAGGGTTACACCCTGATATTTACGTCTTGATCTCTCCACTGTGCAAAAGTCGGAGTTTGCCTCATTAATGTGATGCTCTGTCAGGCAAACAGTTCTGTCTGCAGAACACATCAGACTCTTAGTGCTCAGCACTGCTATCAGCCACCAAAAGAAATATTCCACAACCCTGGTTTGCTCCACCGTCTCTGCAATTAGTGATATTTTATTAGTTAATGAATCAGTTAACGCCAGAAAGAAGGAATGTGCCAAAATCCATTTCTTATGGCACCGTAGGTAAATGAGTTGTCAGGACAAGAACTTTGATATAGAAGTGCCAGTAAGAGGTACTGAGTCTAACAGGGCACAAAAACAATGGCTCTGTTTTCACAGCTATGTCCTGCTGCTACTGCTTTTTTCCTCACTGCTTTCAATCTGATGAGTGTAACAACTCCTGCCTTTGATTTTTCACCATGGCCTCCTGCACCATTGTCTTTTCCTCTTACGTTATCCCCTTTCCTTGCCAAGGCTGTGTTTTATTTTGCCCCTATCCAAGGACCATTCAATAAAAGCAAAGACCCCCTGAAGCAAAGTTGCAGCACTGGAAAATTCCAGCTCTTGAGAGTTCTTTCAAATCCGAATTTCTCAAATGGAATTGCTGCCTACAAAAGGCCCAATTAAAACCCAACTTAAATGCTGCTCACTTGACTCAGGATGAGGATGGAAAAATATTGTTTTGCACATACCAATCTCTGTTTATTAATAAACAGACCGTTCACTCAGCACAAGGTGTGTCCTGGGCCTCATTTGCACCTCACAGTCATTGACCTCAGGTGTTTTATTCTGTGTCTCACAGCTTTTACTGCCCTTTATGGTCTGTTCCTCTGTATCTTGAGGTTGGTTCAAAGGGATGACATTTTTGTGACCCCTCCTAATTTCTCTCAGCTTTAATTGACAATGTAAAACAGTCCGAATTGTTTCCTGCTTGCACTTGATCCCAGGCAAGCAAATTACTCTAGATACACATGAGATATTTTATAATCAAAAGCAAGGAAGAATTATCTATGAGAAAATCTATTTCCTCAAGTGGAAATGTTTGAGAACTCCTGACACAGGATCCCTTTTGCAATATGTAAGCTGTGATTTATCCCATCTAACAGTATCCCACATTCCATTTCAATAACTTGTGCACAAACATTTGCTTAAAATAAAAAACCATAAATTCCTATTTCAGGAATTATTACAGCGTTTTCAATACCAACCCCCAAATATAATTTAATGCTATTTCTATGTCTTGATTTCTAGGGAACAACGTTCATGGTTTCTCTTCCTATGCATGTTTTTCTCTGCATTTCTATTAATTGTTGAACACATTAATTAATTTCAATTCTGTTTTACAGAAAGGTGGAAGGATGAAAGGTACTGACTCCCAACAAGTATTGAGAAAACAGATAACCAGGAAAAAAATCCCTGTTAATGAAAACATTGCAATGTGAGCTTTTCCATTTATTAGACCTGAAGTCCCCATTCTTAGAAAATGAATTTTTTTTCTTTATGCTTAGAGGACTTTTTGGTTAACAAGTATTCCAGCACCATGAGGATTTTGGTTTCTTTTAGGATAAAAGAATATGCAATATCCAGTTCAAGATTAAAGGGTGACAGAGCCTTACAACTGAATAACTCCCAGAAGCTGAATGTGCCAGAATTTAGGGAGAAGTGTCCTGTGGACACCTATGAAGTGCAGCCATGGATCACTGGATGCTTTTTCTCATTCTTTGTTCCCTGTGTTCCTCACATCCCACCCAATAATTAGTCCTGGCAGCTTCATGTTGGTGCCTTTGCTTTGCCTCTTTGTTTACCTATGATGATATCACAAAAAGCGTATGCATTTCATCCCCTCTCCTTTATTTTGATGATTTGGCTCTGGACCTGAGGTGCTAACACAAAATCACTAATTGTATAGAAACAAGGCAAGGCCTTTGAAATGCACTTTGTAATAAAAGAGTATTATTATTTTATTTTTTTAAAAAATCATACAAGCAGAAAGAAATAGGAGAAACGGATGTGGATTTCTTCAATTCTACAATTCTGATAAGAGCTGCCTGACTTTACAGAAAATGGCAGGGGTGGGAATAATGTTGCTGCATTTTAGGAAAATCAATCCCTTCCAGGCAAGTGAAATGAAATCTCACCTGAGCTATTCTAAGGAAGGAATGGGTAAATAGAATCAGAGAATCAGGGAATGGTTTGGGTTCTGAAAAGGAAAATGTGAAGACAGGAGTCAGTCGTCCCTTGCTAATCTGGGACAACCCATTGCCCCAAAGATGGGAATATTTCACAGCACTCAGTGATTTCCTCTGTTCCGTGAAGTTGTGTGGAATGATACAGAGGCACGAGACTCTTGGATATTTGTGTCCCACAAATCAAGGAATTAAAGGAAATGCAACTACCTCAGTTTTTCCTACTAAATTTGCTCCTGTCACAGAGATTCTTCAGGATGTTTCCTAAGCCTTTAAGGAAAAAAAATATAACTACTTGTAGCAATGTTTGCAGAGAAAAAACCTCACCTCTCTCTGCCATGATGCTAAAAGTGGGTGAGTTGATTTCTCCTGGCTGTAGCTTCCTCCATCTGACTTTCCCTTACAGGACTTGCTGTGAAAAAAGGGGAAAAGAATCTTTCTTGAAAACAGCAAGTCTGAAGCAAATGATTATTTTTGCTCTGTACTGAGAGTTAAAAAGGCATGTGGGAAGTTCAGGGTCTCCCTCCTTTCACAAATACCAGAAGCACTTAAAAATGCCTGCCATGAGAATGCTTTCACTGTGAAATGATTGAACTGGGGTGCTTCATATGAGCACAGGTTCATTCACTTTCTTGTGCTTGTTAAATCTTTCTCCCCGTAAATGCAGCAATTACCTTTTGATGGCAGAATTAACTTTCCAAAAACTTACAAGGGAAACAGTTAATCTTGTGGAACTTAAAATAAAGAAGGAATAGATTCTTCAATAAATCTTGCCTTCCACATCTGACTTTCCTTGTCCAGAAACGTTTACTAGAACATTACAGACATTCCCCATTAAATTAAAATTCACAAAAATCTCACACAAGGGCTATATTTGAATTCATTTTATGGCCCTAATGGTCATTTTTTCCCATGTTTTTCTTAGTAACTGAAAGTTGGTAGAAGCTGCCAAAACAGCGAATACAGAGAATTCCCTCAGGAATGCCCCACGAATTCCACTTCTCAGACTGGCTGCCATTTCATATTGATCTCAGTCATGATGAAGTATTAATTTGTACACAGTTGAATGCTCATTTTTTTAAAAAAAAATCTAATTCAAATAGCTATGAAGCCATGGCAGCTCTTAACAGAGATGAATTCTTGCTTCCCTCTCCTGTGAAGCAGCTGTTGGCATCAGTTATATCATGGATAAGGAGAAAGATCTCAGAGGTCTTTTATCTCAGGTCAGAACTGTCACAGGAGACCCCTTAATATAATTCATCTAAAGAATTTATAAACCTATACCTTAACAGTTAAACTTGCAGCTTTCTCTTTCCAAATATTTCAGAATATTGCTTATTTTCCCGTTCCAAATAATTCAGAATAGAAACTTATTTCAGGATGTCAGTGCCCTGCCAGCAAGGATCCTCCTCACTCAGAGCTAAGTTCGCTCCTGGATAATTTATTCCCATTCTTTCTTGTGTTACCACCGTGCTTTAATGCCCTTCCCTGTCTGTAAACTGTGATGTTTATAAGGAACAATCATATCCTCTGCCTAAATAAATCTTGCTTGATTTACTCTGATTAAACATGGAAAGTTCTTCTCTCCTATTTTAGTCTTTTGTCCTATTAAAACCTACTCTTTTCTCTGCTTATCCCAGTAGAAGGAGAGGTCTTTTAGTGACAGCAAATGCTCTGTTGAGAGAAAATGATAATGACATTTGATGATGACTCCAAAAATCTGCTACTTCACATGAGAATTTCTTCTGAAGTTGGCAGAGCCAGGAATGTTTGCATGGAATTTCCATGCCATTAATACATGTTTTCTTTTTCTGTAATTTTAACCTTAATTTTGACCTTTTGGGTTTTAACAGATTTGCTTTAGCGATACAGTGCTTTTAGGGTGATTGGTATTACCCTAAATTGCTGTTCTGTAAGGTCAGCCTTAACCCCAATTTAACACAGCTTTTTTTTTTGGCTTGTGAAGAGCAATAATAAGGAATTGACATTTTGCCAATTACACATTATAATCCTTCGAGATAAACCTTGAGCCAGCCCCGTTGTCTCGGGCCTGGCAGGATCAATTGCACAATTTGTGGATTTCTGTTTAAGAACTTCAGGCGATGAATTATCATTGTCCACAAATGATTTTCTAAATCAAACCTGAGAAGTGGAAGAAATTAGTAATGACGCCTGATTAGTAGCATGAGCTCTACGAGCTCCTGCTCCATCCAGAGGGGCCTTTCTGCTCCTGCCTCATGCTCTGTATGGCAATATCAGATCAAGTATTTTGATTTACAGAGCCCCCCTTGCTCTGGGACCTTCTTCTTTCCTCGATAACCTGCAGTGAGAGAGGGCAAAGCTGTTTTTGTTCCCAAACTCAAGTTTTGGCAAGATGTGACTTAGGAGCTCTGCACCTGTGCCAGCATCACCGAGTGCAGCTCCGGCCTGAGCAATACCTGACAACGATATTTTGGGTGCATATTTAATGATCTTAGTGATGATCTGGCTCAGAAACAGGAGAAGGGGGTTCTTTGCTGAGATCTATTTCTTCAGCCACCTTTTCTCAGTCTATTTCCCTTTTTTTTTTTTGGTCGTGGCAGGGCAGTGAGGGAAACCTGTCTCTCATTATCTTGTTGTACACTGGCCACCACCGGGGCCTTGATCTCAGCTGGGGCCTCAGGCACCACAGCAGTACAAATACTAATAGCACAGGGGAGCCCTTTGGTGAATATTTTTCATTATAGATCCTCTAAGATGCTTTAAGGACTCATTTTCTGATGGGACTATTTTACAAATTTTACCCGTAAATCAAATAAATATGGCAGTAGGGAACAGGCTTTAAAAACTGCACCATTGTGGTAGAGGAGTCAGACAAGCATATGGCAAAGCTCCTGATGCTGCTCAGTTGTAGGAAGGATTTATATGAATACAATTAGAACAAAGCTGCTTTTTGAACTGCCTGGTTATGAACTGGTTGTGAGTAATACGAGCTCGGTGTGTGCAAGAACATTAGTACAAAATTAATCATCAATAAATCACTCAGCAAATAATTCTCGCTCTCTGACATCCCCATTCCTAATTACCTCGCTGTCTTTCATTTGCTAATGGCAGTAAAAGCCCCAATCAATTGCATGGTAGGGAACCTAGTGAAGAAAAATAATATCTGTGGAGAGAGGTTGTGCAAAGTGAGTAACATGTGATAGCTGAAAGAAAGAGTTTGAGGGAGGTTTTAATGGTTTTTTTCCTTCTTTTTACCCTCCACTTTACTGGATTTCAGTGATTTTCTTTTTCACTGATCTATTCTTTGCTGCACTGTCCTCGGTATGAGAGTGGTGGAATTGCAGTGGCAGAAGATAAAAAGCACTTCATGGATCTTTCTTCTTAGCAGTCCTTGAATGTAGATAACAACTCTTTTTTGAGTCTCACTTTTGAAAATATGGGACTGTCAGGGCAGAGAGGCTCTTCAACAAAAGGTGTGGGGGGGAATTCTTGGGAACAGCAACTTTATGAGTGATGCTTCCTGCATCCAACATCTTGTTTTCCTGACTTCATATCACATTGTGCCCCGAGGCAGTATCACATCTGGCAGCTGCCTGCCTCCACCTTACTGCTGCAGCAGCCTGGGGAAAGGGCAGAATGCTCTGATTGAAAAGGCACTCTGGAGTAGTGATGGTTTTACGTGTGTTGTTCTGTTTTTCACACTCCCAAATCCTGCAGACAAGATGCTGCACAATGAGGGGAGCTGTAGTAAAAGTGGAATGGCTTTGCTGTGGGCCCAGCACACACTCAGTGTCAGTACACTCAGTAAAAAACTTCCCTGAGGATTGAAGGGACCCCTTTGCCTTGAAAATGTAAATGTACTCCTCCTGCTTCTATCTGTATAGCAGGAAAGGAAAGGAAAGGAATCAAACAGATTTATTATAATGAAAATCCCACTCCTTTCTCCCTCCCCAGAGAGCTCGGGGCTGCACCTTACAGATCTGTTTCCTTTCCAGCCCCTTAGCATGGCTGCTCTGTTTCTGTTGGTTTCTAGGCACCTTTCCACCTCAATCTGCCTTGCCAAAACCATCAGATATCTCTGTCATGTGAACTAGGCAGCGAGCCAGCAGGTCAGGGCTTACACAATTTGTGGCGCCTACTTAAAGTGTCTGAGATTCTTACCAAGCAGTCTGAACCTGGGGGCAAAGTGTAATTCTTTCCCTCTCACCCCTATTTATAAAATCACACAGAGGTAAACCGTGGCACTGGTGGGTCGCTCTGGCTTTTTATTTTTCTGTGGTGGGGAACTCAGAAAACCCCCTCATCTCTGACTGCAGGCTAATCCCTGCTTTGTGGTAAAGGTGCAAAGCAGCTCGTGTGACAAATGTCAAAAAAAAGCAGCTTGAGTTAAAAGAAGTTGTCTCTAGAAACAGTGTATGAGAGCCTTACCCAGGCTTTAATTACTTCTTTCCCAGGCAATATTTTCATTGGAGATTTCCTGTCACCAAACAATGTTTAGCCATAGTGCAATACAGGCTGGCTACATTGCATTTAATTACAAATATACTCCTTTTTCTGAAGCACGAGTGGTATTATAATGCTTTAACCAAGGTGAATGCGGAAAAATTGAGTTGGTCAAAAAATGACCTGGGGAGAAAGAATTTTAAAAATAACAATTCTTCCAGTTCCTATTGCATTTTCTTCCTCTTCAGCTGCTGTCTGGTTGCACATAGTTTTGCTGAGCTCCTCCTCAGAGCGTTGCCACACCATTCCTGCTCTGACCCACACACACCCACGCCCTCAGCCAGGTTCTGTCTTCCCAGCCTGAATTTTTACACTTTCTCCACCTACACCTACCAGCCTGTCCACTCATGGCTTGAAAGCAGAATAAAATGAAAGAATAACCCTTCTGCCTGTCTGTTATCTTCTTCCTCTTCTGTCTCAGACCACAGGGGGAGAATGAACCCAATGTGGGGCAGCAGGTTCTGAGCAGCCCCAGCCTCGCTGTTCCCTGAAGATGCTGGGCTGTTCCTCCAAAGGAGGGCTGGAGCTGCCCAGCAGCAAAAAAATGCACCATCACTGGCTTTTCTTCTCCCAGGAGCTGAAACACATGGCTTGACTCAGGCAGGGATCTTTCTTTCCTCCCCTTTCTCCAGCACAGAGCTGTGAGACATCAGTCTGGGCCTCTCTCCCATTCCAGAGGCAGCAAAATTGAGTATTGCTGCCAAGCCAGGGAGCCCCAAGATGCCCCTGGGCTGCCATCCCTCACATCTCTGGATGGCTCCTTTTCCTCCTGTCCTCACCTCAAACACATTTGGGTGAAAGTGAATTCCCATCCAGCAGCCACTCAATAATTGGAATTTCAGCTGCTGTACATTGCCACACTCCTTTTACATATGCTCAATACATTTAATCATAAAAAGAGCTCATGTATGGAAAACACATGCCTACTGTGGGCAGGCCAGCATGACAGCTCCGAGTCAGAGAAATTGTGGATAAACCCCACAATTCCAGGAAACTTTTTCTTTAGGATACACACAGAACATATAAATAAAGTTATAAAAATCAGCTGTGCTCTTTTGCTTCATTTCATGCTTTAGTTGTTTGGGTTTCTTTCACCCCAAAATGAATATTTCCCCAGGCCTCTAATAGTTTATCCCTCAGAAACACATTCTTTTCCTCAGCAGCATTAATTCGTGCACCAGAGCTGCGTTAGCATTGGGACACTGGATGGAAGCCATGGCAGACTTGTAAATTGGTTTTTTCAGACATCTGCAGGAAAGGATCACACTTCTTCAGTTTTCTAGGAACACAGAGCAGCTTTTATGACTGGAAAAAGCCACCGGGAGATGGTGAAAGTTGGGCCTGCATGAGCCGAACGGGGCCTAGAGGAGGGTCAGGGTGTGGGGGCTGCTGCCAGGGCGGTGTTGGGGGGAGCAGAGGGGAAAGAGGGATTTAGATGGATCCTGGGCAGATAAAATGGGAAATTCAGCAGGTTGATATCCAGCACAGATGATGTGCTCCATCCGCTCTTGTTGCTGGAAATGGAAGGGAACACTGACACCTCTTTGTGCCCTGCCAGCCCTCCCTCTGCCAGGGCACTGGCAGTGCCTGAATCCAGCCTCCTCCAGGCTTCCATTCCTCCATCTCAGGATCAACTGGCTTGGAAAAGATTTACTTGTCTTGTGCAAAGGTGTTGTACTGCCACAGACACTCCACCCTCAGGGATTTAGGAAGGATTTACAGGCTAATTAATAAGGAGCAAAGGCTGGCTGGTAGAAATGCCAATTTAACAGCCATTTCTGAGCCCTGGATGGGACAGAAAGCTGCAGCACACGAGGGTTGGCTGCACACAGCATTTCTGGGCTGCTGTGTCCCTCAAGCATGGCCAGAATAGGAGTATAAAGTTTTACTAACTCAGCTACAACCAGAGTGTTTGGAGCCAGCAGTGCAGGCCCAGAGTTACATCATCTACTCTCGTGTTTTTCTTACTCATGCCCAGAAGTATGAGGAAATACTCTTCTTCAAAAGAATATTTTGCATCTCAATAAGCTGCTTCATCCAAGATCTCAAAAGGCTCTATATCCAGTCATTAAGTGCAATTCCTGTCACACTGATGCTCACGGAGAAGCTGGTAACTGAACTCAGAAGGATGCACCCAGGAGACCTGACCCCCCTGCACTCTTTCTTAACCTGCAAATTACATTTTCCTTAAAAACAAATAAATGACCCTAAAAATCCCTAAGAAGCTTTAGTTACCAAAAGAACAGCAAGAAGCACAGTCTGGGTTAGTGATACCACAAACCCTCATGCTTAGGCTGGAACTGTTGGAAATATTCAAGAGCCTGTATGGAAATATAACTGCAAGCATGTGGCTTTGGGAAGCATCACATGCCCAGCCTGTTACTGCCTTCAGTAGCTGGGTGCAACTCCTTCGGTGTTTATAGAAACAGAAAGCTGGCTGGGAAACAAGGCTGTGTGAATTCCTGGGAGTACAACACTTCTCCAACCTCTGATATTTCCTCTTTGCTGATATGATGATATCTGAGGCTGGAAGCCTGGAAAGTCTGGCACATCGTGCTGGCAAACTGGCAAAGTATGACATTATGCTTTTGATTCTGAATACAGATACCTTGATAGTGTGCAAGTGTTTTAATCTTAATAATAACTCAGTGTATGAGGATGGGAAACCAGAGGAGAAGAAGGAATTAACTGAAGTCAGAAACTCTCTCTTTTGTTGCAGTCCTGCTGTTTTGGTGGTGGGAAGGAGCAGTAAAATTCCTTCCTTACAAGGCTGGCACATTTGCAATGCTGAATCTGGGAGAGGAGGGTAGAGAATCCTCAGAGAAAAAGCAAAATCTGTGTGTATGGCAGATGAGCTCATCCCAGAGACTCCCTGGGACAAGGTGTGCCCACCTCTCAGTGCTTCAGCTCTGGACAGAGCAGGACACTGTGACCCTGTGAAGAGCATTTGTGACTCTGTAAAGAACATTTGTGACTCTGTAATGAGCCCTTTCCAGGCTCTTGGGCCACAGTTTTGAAGTCAAAACTTTAAAATAAAGGGTCTGCCTGTGTTACAGTTCACATGTGACGACTGTTTAAAATGATGGCCTGTCATTGCTAAAATTCCTGAAGAATGCAGGTAAGAAAATCTGTTTGTGTCCAAGTTTGCCTCAGCCGTGTGAGGGTTTACTCTCAGATCTGTCACAGTTATGAGCATTTGCAAACTCTTTGTCTTTTCCCAGAGGACTCTCTGTAAAACAAACTAGCCACATTTATGCAGATTACAATCCCGAGCACTTCCAGTTCCTTTGTTTCTGATTACAGTGGTAACGGAGTTGTGTATCACACAGCAGCAGAGGGACATGCCATAAAACAGATATGCACTTAAAACATGTCCCCATGCCTTCTTCAACCAGCAATCTGATAAAGAATTTGATTACACAGGCATCGCAGGAACGTCAAGAAGCTGGGAACCCAAGCCTTACCTTTCCATCCTCAAGGGGAAAACAGGACATTTGTCGTGATTTCAGTGCCACAACTCCCCACAATTCTCAGTGAGAAGGCTCAGCTTGGGGACCAAGGTATGAAAACCATCTCCTGGGCCTGGAAAATCCAAACAAGATTTTGAAATGCTTCCCTTAAAGAAAGAGGCCAGATGGATGTCATGACATCCCTGGCAGTGTCTGATTTTTCTGATACCTGACACACCCTTAAAATGGGTATAGAGGGGAAGATAAGTGAATGCAAATGTCATTTTTAAATCCCAAGGGAATAATTCCAGAACCTGGAAATCCAACTATTTATATAGGACTTGCATAATGATTCCAAAATCTTTGTCCCAGTGCCTGGCTAGAATCTTAACCCTGAGAAAAATGACAATTTCCTAGTCCCACTGGCCTTATGGTGCCCTCTTTGTCTGCTGAGCCTGAGGACTTTCTTTTAATTTTATTTGTGTTAGACACAGGTTCCAATCTCATTCTTCCCTCTTCCAAAACCACTCTTTATCATTACTCTATATTCTAACCCACACTGCTATAAAATACAGTTTCGGTCTTGTTTTTCCCATTCATTTCTATTTTTAACTACAAAATTCAATCAAAGCTTGACAAATACAAGTTCAGCTGCTTGATTGATGCAAAATATGACCCAGTGGCAGATCTTAAAATGAATATGCAATATTTCAAGCAATTTTCAAGGTCCTGGCTCCCCCTTTTTTGATGCAGGAAACCAGAAAAGAAGCAAAGTGAAATGAAATGATCCCTTCATAAAAAGACTCCCATCTGAAAATTGTTTTAATTCAGGGCAGCCGTGGGTATAGTTTACATAATAAAAAGCAGTTTTACTAAAGTGTCTGTGGTTATACTTACCCAGTGTAGAGGTCCTGATCAAAGCTGCCTTGCAGCCAAAGTCATCAGCAGCCCGACAGCGTGCCCTGGTGAAAAGGACTTTCTGTCTCAGCTGGGATGGCTCAGGCCCACTCCCAAGAAACCCAAAGCTAAGCAGAAAAGATGGTGTAAAACCCAAGACACCTTTTTTGCTGTTTCAGTATCAGGAGTTAAAGACAGGGAGAGCTGGGATGGAGATGTGGATATTTAGGAAAACAACTGAGTTTCGTGAGCAGTCAGAGTGAGAGCTTGGTGTGAGCAGCTGTGGGATTGGGGACTGGCACTGCTCCTCTGCTTCCTTTCAGCTACAGGGAGAGACAATGCTCGGATGGAGCACGCCTTGAACTCCTCTGAATACATTTCAGAACTGAGGATATAAAGGCAGAACGAATTCTCCTGATCCCAGAACTGATTCATTTCACAGAATTCAAACAAATCAGCCTACTTTCCCTTCCCCTAGCTCCCCAGTTGCAATCTGCAGGCCTGGCAGAAGGGAAGGTGCAGGAGTGCACTATTATGTTACAGTTCTGTGACAAAGAGAGCCAGGGAGGGGCAGATACTGAGTTTGCAAAGCTGCTTCCCCAGGTGATCCAGGACCGGGCATATCTCACCCCACCAGGAGCCTTTTGGTTTTGGGTTGCCCCTTGGTCTTTTCATGTTTCCTCTCTCCCCTAGGTATGTCACTTCTAAACACCAACCAAATACTTCTCTGGGCACAAAATGAGGCCGCTACAGGCCTTGTTCTTTTGAACTGGGATCCAATTTGATTGGCGTCTCCTGACTTTTGGTAAACTGTGTGTTCTGAAGTGTGAGAGAGATCCCTGCAGCAATAATGTCCATATCAAATCATAATTAAAAACAGCAGTGAGGAATGTGCTGAGATTTGAACTGTAGACCTCCCAGGCCTAAAGCCCAAACTGCAAAACAGGACTTAAAAGGCTCATGGAAGCTTTAAACATCAGACATTTAATCACAACGAGTCTGTAGGGATGATTTCCAAAAAAAGAAACAAAATCGCACCACCACAGAGAATAATAACAAGATCTGAGCGTATGTTAGAGCAGAGAGACAGTTTCTTCACAAAGGGGTCACACGCTGTGCATCTGCTTTTCCATCTACCAACGACAGCTTGAACATTTTCAAAGACATCTGCAGTGGGAATCACATCGAGCCAAACCTGGGGGAGAGGGAAGGAGGCTCTGAAGCAAGAGGATAACGTGTTTGTGATCCAGTGGCAGCTTGCCATGAGTGGGAGGGCTCCACCCTAAAGTATCAAAAATAAATTAACACACCTATCTTTCCTTAGACTTCTTGGAACCTCTACAGGTACTGCTGTCAACTTCCTTACTATGAGATGCACTTATCCCAAAATGGGGTCAGCGAGGAGGTGAATGAATAAAAGAGGTCAGTGCTCTGGGCCTGCCTGGCTCAGTGTCCTGTCCCCAGCAGCAGATACCCAGGGATGGCGTGAAAAAGGACAAGTGCCAATGAAATGATCCTGCTCCTCTTTAAAAGTTTTAAAAGCTTCAAAAGTTTTAAAATGATATTACTGCCTCTACAGTGAGACCGATGAGTTGAAGCAAACTGCAAAAATGCATGAACTGCTGTTGTTCTCATGGACAACAGGACTTGAGACTCCCCATTAATGCCAAAGCAGGGCTGAGTTCAAAGTGTGGGATGCTGATGAA
This sequence comes from Orthonyx spaldingii, assembly GCA_013397795.1. Taxonomy (NCBI): domain Eukaryota; kingdom Metazoa; phylum Chordata; class Aves; order Passeriformes; family Orthonychidae; genus Orthonyx; species Orthonyx spaldingii. Next base: position 354,513 of record VZTJ01000996.1, on the reverse strand, counting down.
TGTTGATGACAAATGAGCTGGGCTCTGAATGGAGCGTTGCCCGTAGGTTGTGTGTCTGCTTCACTGACAGGGGGGACCCACAGCATTGAATAATCCCAGATGCACTTCCTGGTGGGATTCATGCTGCCCAGCAGGAACCAGGCTGAGCCTTTACCTACGGGCACAGGTACATGGCTGAATGGCTTTATGTCAGTGTTGGGGAAGGACTTCCATTTCTGTGGATTTTTCACGGCCCTGCTGATGTGCTTGGTGACCTTCAAAGCTCACTGTGACACTGAACTTTTTTTAGTCCCCTGATTAACAAACTGATCACTCTAAGAGAGCGATGATTTTATTGCGTGTTATGAAAAGGAGTTGGGTTTGTGGGGTTTCCTGGCCTTTTCCCACAACATCTCAGTATTGCTGGTGGGGATGGATTCTTGACTGATTCTTTCTAGCAGCAGAAGTGGAGGGTGGGGATCAGGAAGACTCCCTGGTGCTTGTATTTGTCCTAACACCTAAATACAATGATGTTCCTGCATTTAAGAGAGATTTCTTCTGGTTGTGGTGGACATCTGCTGTCAAGGGTTCCACTAACTGAGGCAATGATGCTAAAGTCAGAACAAGAGTGGAATGTAACTCAGGGGAATCATGGAATCATGGAATGATTTGGGTTGGAAGGGATGTTAAAGATCATCTTATTCCACCCTCCTGCCATGGGCAGGGACACCTTCCACTATCCCAGGGTGCTCCAAGCCCCATCCAGCCTGGCCTTGGACACTTCCAGAGATTCAGGGGCAGCCACAGCTTCTCTGGGCACCCTGTGCCAGGGCCTCCCCACACTCCCAGGGAAGAATTTTTGCCTGATATCCAATCGAAACCTGCTCTCTGTCAGTGTGAAGCCGTTCCCCCCTGTTCTGTCACTACATGGTCTTGTAGGAAATAGGAAGAAACCGTGGCTCCTGCTCTGTCCCAAAAAGCAGGAAAGGGGTTAAGTATGGAAATTGTAACTCAGATTTGAAATCAATCTATAACCAATCAAACAGGTACATCCTGCAAAAACAAGGAGTGCGAGACCAAGGATTTTGTTGCCTACAGAGACTTTTTTGGTCACTCAATCGTTCTCTGTCCTAGATTGAAGCACAGAGGTCTGGGCATGGCTACATTGAAACGAGAATGTGCTGAGAAAAGCAAGACAAAGGAAGGATAAAGTTGACAAAATGGAAGGAGTGGATCATGGGTATGGCTGTGAGAGGCAGGCAGGGAAAATGGGCAGATGGGTGTAGCCACATACCTTGTACCTGCTCGGGTTAACGCTGTTACGGGAACCCCAGCTGGAATTTCACCGTTTCGGGAAGTGACTGGCAGACTTGCTGGGATTCCTGCTGCCAGTCTCTGGTCAGGGCTATTATTTAAGAAATTATTTTGGTTTCTAAAGGGTTCTCTTTCATGCCCTTCAACATCAGACCTCCCTCACTCTTGTCTTGTACAGGACCTCACATTTATCTTCATGTAGGAAGCAGCTTTCAGCTTGCTCTGGCCCTTTGGCTCCTCATGATAACTGGGAAAAGACAGGAGAAGCAGCTGCCAATATTCCTTCAACAGCTGAGCTCGAAATCCTGTCCAGCTGAGTGAGAAATGTGGGACAAAGCAGAGGCAGTACCGGGACTGAAGGTCTCACAAGAGCTCCGTGCATTAATGAGAGGCAGATAATCTGCAGTCTGATCTCTTCACGTGGAGGGAGGAATGCTACTGTTGGTACACGATATCCCCAAGCACACATGGGGCAAGAGGCTGCTGGTGACATAATTATTGTGCATTTACAGCACCTCGAAGCCGCAGCCGAGATCAAAGACAAAATCAGTCTTGTGCTCTTACAGTAAAAACAAGCACGAGGTGACAAAGAGAGGGATTAGAGGGGTGAGGGAACATGGAAATGGATCCCACGTGTGGCTTTCAGTCTTCTGGGGCCTGGGTTCTGAGCAGATGGCCCTCACCTCCAGCATTCTTCCTCTGGCACTGTTGTGTTTCAAAGAGGTGTTTATTCACCTGTATGTGTGTAAACACTGATGTTTGTCAGCAGTTATTTTTTGAAGATCTTGGCATTTTTTGATTTCCAAAATTGTGTGCAGCTTGGAGGTTCATATGCCTGTATGGTACTTGATCCAAAAGTGACGTTCTATGCTCTGTGAACTTCTCCCACTTCTCTTTACTTCATTTTATTCTGCCTAATAAACTCAGATTTTCCTGTTCCAATAGGATACAAAATAGTTTGAAACAGAGGTGCTCAAACTGACTCAAATGTTGGATGGCAGGACTGGTAGAGCATCACTGCTGTCCAACATTCCCCCTGATCCACCTGGACTTGGAGAGATGGATATTCACCCAGAGGAGAGGCTCATTAATGGTTTGGACCAATGTTCAAGTCAGAGCTTTCAGCTCCAGCTTCTCTTCCAGGTAAAGCTGTGCCCTGCAGAGCTCACCCTCCATCCCTGGAGGGAACTGGGACAACAGGATGCCTCCTGTACCACACCAGGCTAAAAATAAGCCACCAGAACAACAGGCAGCAGAGCAGCTTCTGTGAGATGCTTCTGTCCTCAGCTCTTGGCCAACTTCCTTCCCAGGCTGCCACATTGCCCAGCCTGTCTGAATCCCATCTCCAGCTCCAGGAGTTTCCATCTCATCCTGTGCTCAGGCCATGAATAACTGCCTTGTTATGTACATGCAGGGTGGAAGGGTGGGGTGGAAAAAACTCTGGTAGGAGCCTGTCTTGAGCTTGCAGTAAATACTTACCCAACAGAAATGAGATTTGGCAGCCGTGAGGAGAACTTCTGGAAAATCATTTCAGGTTCCTAGGAAGTGAGGGAGGCATTTGGTAAAGGGTGGGGACAATTTTCTTTCCCTTGATATTTCTTGTCTGAGAAAAAAGGGGAAGATCTAATTCCTCATTAGTGTTCTGAGGAAATCCCCTGTACCTAATAAAATATCCTCTGCACCTTGTCCATGCTTGTCCTGTCTTTAGGGAAGCCTCAGGAGGAAGCTGGAGCAGGGAAGTGCTGGATCTGTCCCTCTCCACCAGTCCCAGGAGCTGTGGGAGTCACCCGGGCTGCCTCTCTGGGGATACCGAGCAGAGGAAGGCAGAGAGCACAGGAAAATCTGTCAGGAGAGATCACCTCAAATCACTGAAAGGCTCCTGTTATTCTAAACCTTTTGACTTCTGGGGAATACAAACAAGATAAAGCCATATTTTGTTTTGCTTTTGTTCATTGTGTTCTGTTGTCATCCTTGGCATTGGCCCATGACTATTTACCTGGCAGGGAATAAAATTTGAGGATTAAAGCTACTGTTCTAATTCATAGTAGATGAGGCTTCAGTGCAATACATTTGTTTTGCTGTATAATTTATAAACACCTGGTCTTGCATCTGCAGTTTACAAGGCGCCAAGGATTCCTGTCCCAGTGACCAAGAACATGAATCTGGGCATTTGAATGGTAGAGTACTAAAAATTTATCAAAATTTAAAATCCATCAAGTTCCACAGATTTTTTTTAACCAACAAAGTCCTTCACTACTTAACCACTTGCTCACAGATGTGAACATGTGAAGTAATTGTTTCATTGCTGTGACTATGACTTAAGGCAAAATTTGGAATAATTTATGGGAAATATCTGCATCTCAATCACCTGGATGGGCTGAAGATTATTTACATGTTTTGTAAATATTTTATATATATTATACATATTCCCTATATTTTATACATATTCCATTTAAAATAAAAAATCCAGCTCTATAATGCAGAAGGCTGTAAGTGTGTGAGTGCACGCCCTTTAGAAGGAATATTTTTAATATGTAGGTACTGTATATACATTTTTATTCCTTATTCCACTTTGTTGCACATTTGTTTTTATTCTTGCTGCTACAATTGTTGCTAGAGATGGACCTGAAACAACACATTTGTCTTTGACCTCCTCCTCTAGTCAGAAAAGTTGGTTGTCCAATAGTGGAATTACTTTTAAGTGATATTCCATTTTCTTCTTACACCTCTGTCACCCTTTCTGATGTCACTCCTGGAGGGTGGGAAGGTTCTAAATATGAACAAACTTAGAAAGCAGGAGAACATTGTGCCTTTTGTGGGGCTGAGCTCTCACACCTGCACCAGGCTGTGAGGAGACGAGACAAACTTTGAAAATATTTCGCAGCTTGATGCAGCTCCAAGGAGTCAAATCCTTTTGCTCAATAGCTCAACTCTTCTCGATCCGCAGGAGAGCACAGAAGGAGCCACACAAATTTTCCTTGCCAGAGTTCCACCTGCCCTCTGGGTGGTTGTAGTTTACAGCTCCTCTTGTTTTCCTCACAGCTTTTTTGTTTGCTTAAAGGTTTACACGGCGCTTCCGTCCTGTTTGCATCTACAACATCTCGCTCTCACGCAGAGGGTGGAGGCACCTCTCCAGACACTGATTCCTGTAAACTGATGGCTTTGATTAGTTTAGATGAAAGAGGCTCTTATTATAAACCAGCCCCTGCTGGGTGCGGGTCTGTGGGTGGATGGTTCACCCCGAAAGGAGGGAGAGGCACCAGAGCCTGTGCCGGGGTTTGGTGCTGCAGGAGCTCCATCTGGAGACTTCTGACATCACCCTGCTCATCCCATCAACTGCGTCCTGCAACACCTGCTGGTAAAGCTTGTGAGGTAAATAGGAACAACCACTTTTACTTGGCCATCCCAGAAGTGATTTTGCCCTCAGCACAGACTCAAAGGCCATCCTACATCCCGTGCTTGAAGTCTGGGGATAATCAAACCACCAAGCAAATTCTCTGCAAATATAAGGATCTCAACTAATTTTTTTCCCCCCTCTTTTTTTTCCATCTTGGCTGTCACGAAGGAACAGAAAGTGTAGACCATGCTGGGATTATTGACTGTGTGTGATCTTTTAGGGAGCTGTACAAGTGGAACCTTGAACTGGGGGACCTTCCGTAGAAACAGGAGCAGGATGCTGCATCTGCCACTGTGCTCCTGACACAGAAGGAGGGTTTTTTGTCAGCTGGGTAATAAGGGAGTAAGGCCTTGTCATGCTTTAATTTGTGTGAGCAGAATGTGTTTAGACTGGGTGAGGAGGATGTTTTGGCATTGGGCGATGAGGATGTTTGGTTAAGCCGCTTGTTAAGTTGGGTAAATCTGACTTCAAAGCTTTTGATAAGGTATTTCTAAGATCTCTGTGACTTCAGTGATGCTGTTAGGACAGAAATGATATAAAGATAAATGAACTGACACTTCAGCAGCTAAATGGGTTCCCCCCAAGTGTATTGTAGGGTGGATCAGTGTGCACAGCTCTGGGTGGGCTGGGGAAGGGAATGGTTTCCCAGAACTCTTCCTAGCAAATTGAACAACCAACTGCTGGTCATTTCCTTCTGCTGGGCAGGAGAGGGGTGTACAGGAGGGATAATGAGCTGCAAGGAGCTCCTTGGATTCTGGCAGCAGAAACAGGAGGCTGGCTGAAATCAGCATGTGATGACTTGCAGTTAGCACCAAACCCAGCACAGGCAGCAGGGATGGAATCAGACCTTACCTAAACAGGAGGCCAACAAGAGCCTTTGGCAGCAGAGCTCCACCAGGGAGCTACAAAGGAGAGCAGGAGGCCCAAAAGATGCAGGGATGGTGTGAGAGCCTCTCCCAGAGCTCTGTTTGCTGCAGAGGAAACCCTCAGGGCCCCACAATGCAGAAGAGGGTCTGTGATCCATATCCACTGTGAAATTCCTCTTGGAATTTCTGCCACGTGGGGTAGGGCAGCACAGCCCCTTGGGAGACACTGGGGGGGCACCGATGGGGCTCAAAGCTTGAAGTTGCCCTGGAAATAACCAGGTTGTGGGAATGGGGATGGGGAATGCTCTTTCCAGAGGACTGAGGAGCACTGTTGTGCCCAAGGGAAACCCAAACATGGTCAAGGTTTCCTCTTTCCCACCAGCACAGGGAGTGAATCACGGGGCTGCTTGCTTGGCTTCCAGTGGCAGATGATTGTACTCCATTCAAATCATCCTTTCCTACCCCTTCCCACCACAGCAGCAGGCAGTGATTTTAGTGGAACTGAAGGCAGTGGAGCTGACAGAGGAGGCCAGCAAGGTCTTCCACCCTCAGGTTTGAATTCTGTCCCAGGCCACCTCCTCCATCAGCAGCCTCAGGGCTGCTCCAACTCCTGCAGTTGTTGCCCAGCCTTCCCCAAAACCTGCTCACACAGCTCAGGCTTGGAACTAACCCAGCTGTCCCCAAGGTCTCTGAGAAGACTTTCTTCCACCTCAGTGGGTATTGGAACATGAAAGCAGCTGGAGGGGCAACTCCTTTTGGTGTTCTCCACTTAATTTTATCCTCAGATCCGTTTTGGGTGCAGGTTTTTATTCTTAAGCTGCGACTGGTCAGGGAATGAAGGTGATAGAAAATAAGGAGAAAAGGAGTTGTTCTTGTGAATAGTAAAAGAGATTTTTCTGCTCTGGAGTAAATCCCTGTCTCCTTGCTTTTCCAAGGACTCGATGCAAAACATAGGCCAAACCCAGCTAATGAAATTCTATTTATCTTAATGATCCTCTGGGCACAGGAGATCCCTGATGATCAAACTGAGTTGACACCTGCCACTACTAAGTTCTGCTCCTCAAAACTCCGAGACAATCCAGGCAGATAAACAATGCAACATGGTTCCCATTATGATATTACCATAAAGCCAGACAGCCTCATGTTTACCCCATAAATAATTAGTCACCAGGCAAATCAGAAAAAAAAATAAAATAATCCCACCATCACCTTAAATTACGTGTCAAACATTTGCCTCTGTTTGTCTTTTAGGGCATTTATTTTTTTGCCGTGTGGTCCTGGTCCTTGATTAATTTAACAACCCCCCTGCATTTTGACAGCAGAAGAAAAGAAGAGGTGATTATTACAGTTACTGCTCTTGCTTTGCCTTGAAAGTCCATTCTAAAGAAGGCATTAGAGGAGGCTTTCTTGTGGCTGAGAGATCAGATTACCACAATTAAAGTAAAAAGGTGTGGTGCTATTTACTCTGCATGTTATGACACATGAAAGAAAGTGATTCAGGCAAGAAAAATAATTACACATTAATTTGTGTTTGGCAACTTCATTTCATATACGTGGCCCACAGAGCTTAGATAAAAAGCTATTTTGTCCAGCGTGTTCTTTGTGTAAACTGGGAGGAGGGTTTGTGCTGCAGTTTACGAGGAGTTGTCTGTGTGTGTGAGTGGGGATGAGGAAATCACCTCCTGATCCTACACACGGCACTGCCTTGGCTGCATTTTTCACCATCAGGCCCCACAGTGGCCCTTGGGTCTCACCCAGCTGAGAAACGGTCCTGCAGCCCAGAAACCTGGCCTGGGTTTGGCAAAACTCTTGCAAGTTTGAGAAGTCGTTGAGGTTTTGAGCAGTTCCTGAGCTGTTTGTAGGATTTGGTGTGGTGGGATTGTTGGGGTGTCCTGTGCAGGGCCAGGAGCTGGACTTGGATCCTCCTCGTGGGTCCCTTCCAGCTCAGGATATTCTGAGATTCTGTGAACTCTGAAGTTGCAGCCCTGGAAGCACAAATTCACACAGGTTTCTGTAAACTCAGGGTAACTGCAGTGTGGTCTCAGCACAGCTCAGGAGGAAGTTCAGCCTGCAACTGAGCAAAATGTGTGCAATAAATGGTGTGTGAGCTCCTCTTGTGCCTTGAAATTATCCCCTTGATCAGCCTGGTGATGACACAGGAAAGAAAACACAGGGGCAGAAAGCTCCAAAACACCCAGGAGGGTTTCAGGGGTGTCCTAGAAAGGCAGGATGTTAGAACTGGGAAGAATTGTTCAATGTGACCACAGTCCTGCTCCCTTACTGTAAATAACCCTGGCAATAAACCCTTGAGAAACTCCCAGACAGTGCAGTTTCTGTGCTAGGCAGATGTTAACTCTACAAAAAATGATCTCAAACTGGCGTCCCTGCAGCTTTTCATGGAACGATACACAGACATTTATATCAGGTCTGTGGACCACAAGAGCCTCTTCGTTGGAGAAACCACTCCCAGAATGGAAGGAACAGCCAAAGAAGCTTCAAAAAGAAGATTTGCCATCTTATTTTCATTTCTATTTTCAGGAGAACTCTCTGCATAAGTTTGTGGAGTCCTGTTGACTTCAGGACAAGCTGGAGTTAGTGGGGCGATGACAAGAGCAGAAGGTTTGGCCCTCAGGAGAATCTCCTCATATCCCTGCAGCAATAACTGAGTTCGAGGAAACAGCAGGAATTCGTAACGTGAAGAGGACAAATGCATGAAATGCAAACCCACAAAACTTCATTTTCCCACAAAGTAAGCTTTTTGCATAAATCATCACTACCCACTGCAGAGAGGAGGTTTTAATATTAATGAAAAGTTTGCCGTCCTTATATCAATATGTATGTTGGACTGGCTGCCTGGGTATGGAACTGGAATGTATTTACATTAGTAAATAAAATAAAATTTCTGAACCTACAGGGGAAAATCCAGCCAATGGAATTGTGTTTGTTTCCTTATAAAAGTTTGTGGAACATTTTTTACAGCACAGCTTAAAATGGTATCATTTATTCTGCGTGCTGATTAAAAATTATATTGATTTAATTTGGCAATTATTGTCCCTTTTCTTACTGCCAACCTATTTTTAGCCTTCCAGACGAGAGACACTGAGCTTTTTTACATACCACTACAAAGCACGAGTTCTGATCTGCGAGCTGCAGCGCCGAGGGAACGCAGGATCCTTTGCACAATGCTTTTCTTGGCATGGCCCTGCCATGGCTGCATGACTTGCAACTGGCAGAGCTGTCAGTGCCTTCTGTAAACTCCACCAGTTCCACATAATCCCCTGGCATGTTTGGCACTGGTTTATTCTGGGCACTGTGTGGCTCAGTAACAGCAGCACAGCTGCACCAGGAGAAATTGGATTTTTTCCTGGTTGTCCATCCCCGGTAGCAGATTTTGAGGGCAGAGCTTGTGGATTATCCCCCAGGATTTGCTCCAGCTGTTTGTGGCTCAGGGGTATCACCAGCCAGAGCTGCCTCCTGCCAAACCAAGAGCTCTCAGAACATCAAACATGCAGAAAGGCACTTTCATGTGCAGGACAAAGTGTGTTTATCAGAGGCTGCCAAACGTCCACTCTGAACCACCAGCTGCTTCTGAGAAGAACAAATCCAAATATTTTTCTCTGGAGATAAACACACAAGTGGTGCATCCCTTTCTGTATGTACTGGCAGGTGTCAGCACTAAGGTCTGGATAGTCCTGGATCATAATGGCACCTCTGCTTCAATTGCTTAACATTTACCTGCCCCAGGGGACTTGGAAGGTGGCCAGAGCCATTGACAGGTTCAGAAAATGTAGGTGCACCCTCTAAAGTCACAGAAATGCTTTCAGAAATAAAAAAAAAAAAAAAAAAAAAAAAAAAAAGGGTGGTGTTTCCATTGTGTTTCAGAAAAAAAACCCTTCAGGAAGAAAAAAAAAAAATAATGGAAACATATGAAACGTAAATTGGATACACTCAAAGTTAATGAAAGGAAAATCTTTTTTCCATTTTAGTTAATGTCTTAAATTAGAATTTTGGTATGAAAGCTGGAAAACAGATGGAGAGGATATATTTTTTTTAAAAAAATAATTTGTTAGTGAATTTGAGGCTTGTGAATGGGAGTACCTAATAATAGCATTGGCTTGAGCAATGCTTGGTATGGACTGCAGCTACTTTGGTTCCTGCACTGGATTTTTCCCTCTGCGCTGCAGGAACATGGCCGTGTGTCCTGCAGCCACATCCAGCACCTCCTGAGGGTCTAATTCGCCCCAAAACCTGCTCCAGCTCCACTCTTTCCCCAATATTCCTGATTTGGATGACATCTTCCTTTGTTTGTTTCTCCACTCTCCCTTGGACCCCAGCACAGCCCATTTCTGACAGTCTGTGTGGAGATCTTTTACTCCACCTTGCCCAATCTGGTGCTGCTTGTCTTGAAAACATTAAATTGTCCTCATCTTCTGCCCTGCCCAGCCTTTTCCCAGCTTTACCTGTGGGCTATTCATCCTATCGTATTATTCACATTTTCCACTGGTCCTTCCACTGCTCTTGGTAAAACTCAACAAGCTGTACATTCACCAAAAAAAAAAAAAAAAAAAAAAAAGTTTTAAAAACTCTTTTTTAAATTGCCCTNAAAAAGATTTTATGCTAAAATTACAAAAAAAAAAAAAAAAAAAAAAAGAAAGGTTATAAATCCTCGTTTTGAAATTGCCCATTAAATACTGTTTTTCTTCAAAAAAATTAATTATTCCTCTTTTTCCATTCCACAGCTTCCCATGTATTCCTTCCCGTGTGTTTATCAGCCATCTTGTTTGCATAGCTGCTCCCCAAGAGATTTGTCACGGCTGGCTCACAGCACACTCTGCTGATTTACAGCAGCAATTAATAATTCCAGATCTCTTGGGAGCGGATGGATTTCTATCTCACCAGGGTGAGCAGCAGATGGTACCCACAAGCCTGAAAAACGCTGATGAGCGTTGTTTCCATCCAAATCCAAACACTGGGTTCATGCACAGGTGACAAGGTGGGGAGGAAGGTGTTGAGCGAGTCTGGAGGGATCAGAGTCCCAGGGAAATCCCAGGCTGGGAGGTCCCAGGGAGTGGGGATGTCCTGCCCTGCCTCAGTGGGGTCTGTCCGTCCGCCCCTGTGGGTCAGGCTGGCCCCGTTGCCATCCCGGCTGACCCTGCGGGTCAGCAGCTCCCGAGCTGGGAGCAGAGTTGTGCAATTTAACTTGCAAAGCAGCAGCCCACACTCTGCCAGCCCTATCTGATCCTCGGAGAGCAACCAGGCTCACACACACCATGGACTGGTAGGGAGAGGGAAGGGGGAAATGACCAGCTTTGCTGCTTTCATTAAAGTCATTCCGGGCCAGGGTTTTGGTCTCTGCCCTTCTTCTCATGTCCCCCTCACAAAGGGAGATTTGAGCCAAGGGGAGCTGGCAGAGCAAAACCTGGGAGTTTGCACCAACACAAAGCAGCAGGAGACCCTTCCTTCACCCTGCCCTTGGGTTGCACTTCTGGGTATTCTCTCAGCTTAGAGAGCAGCAATTTTCTCAGACAGTGGACTGTGAAAAGCCTGCAAGTGCAAGAGGCACGCAGACCCCATCGATAATGACAACAATCGTATTCAGCAGTCGTCCATAAATTGTTCCTGCCTCAAAAACTGTTTATTCCAATGTACCTGAGTGTTCCTTGGCAACAGGGAAACTGGACATCTTAAGGCTTCCAGGGCTGTCTTTGCCCTGACTTTGTCTGGCATTTCAACCCCTTCACAGCTTAGCACATTTTTGACCATGCCCCACGTAGGCTGCATGGCTTTCCCTTCCCTCCCAGCTAATCCCTCCACTCTTCTTTTCCAAAGCTTTCCCACAAACACACTAAACCAAGGTTGGGAAGCAGCAGGGACAAGAACGCTGAGCTAAATCTCCAGGTTCAGACCAGTCTCTGCGTTGGTTAGTTTTCCAGGTGAGGGGAATGTCTATCAGGTGAGGACAATCTTTGGGGTTTTGCCTGTCCAGTGCTGAGCACACAGACAATATTCAAAATGCTGAGGATTGACCTGAAACACCCGGATTTTCCTAGGTATCCCTAGGGATAAACTTGAAACTTCTGGAGGGACAGGCAAAGAAGGAAGGGGGAAAGTCTCTCTGGGTTGCTTTGAGTCATTTGAGCTGATCCTAAGCTGAAGGCACCTCGGCTGAGGCCCGAAACGTTGGCTTTGCACACACATCCAGATCCCTTTAATAACCTGGATGTACACAATTGCCTTTCAACCTAGAGCATTATATAACACTTCACATGGTTTTGCAAGGAGTGTACCAGGGAGTATTTGCAAGGAGCTGAGCCAAGAAGCTGTACAGACAGCAAGGCGTCTGTGTTGCCACTACAAAGTGGATGTTAATTACCTAAAACAATACATGTAATAGGCGAAGAGAAAAATGCTCTGCGCTGCCTTGCCATACCCACTCATCTAGTGCATCTCTAACTGCACAGTTATTTAGCCTGCAGGGATCATAATTAGCTGCTTCATAAATTAATAAGGGAAAGGAGGAGGGAAGGGGGAAAGCTACCAGTGCAAGAATGGTGGGAAACTTTAGATAGGATGTTTCTCGAAGAATGTCGTTAGCAGGCATAATTGCTTCATTAAATAAAGAACAGACAAATGCACGGGGATCCTCTGTCCCTCGAGAGAGAAGGGATGGAAGGGTTGCTTGATAGGCACTGGGTGGATCTGAGTCAAAGGACACCCTGGAGGTGCCTGTGCCCAACGTGCTGAAATATTCCCAAAAATCCATGAAAAAGTGATGTGTGCCCAACAGTGATTCATGAGCCCCTCTAACACCTTCCATCCACGGCACTCAGAGTGTTGCAAGCAACAATTAGTGAAGCCTTGCAGGGTGAAGGCGCTGTCCCTGTTCCGCAGCTGGAGAAACTGAGGCAGGCAGTGACACATCCTGCTCCGAGTCCCCTGGCAGGTCGGGATCAGGCCAGCTGCACCGACCAAACTGGCTGTAATGAACCTATTGGAATCCCATTTACATCAGTTAATTACGAGTTCATAAAAACAATGGGGTTTATTTCCTCTATTATGCAAAGAATTTACAAGGTGGGAGAAGCATCTCCCGCTCCGCCATCAGACACCAGCCCCATGGAGGTAATTAGCTGGTTCCAGGCTGGCAGCCGGCTGCATTCACACATCTTCACACACCATTACCGCAGCCTGCTTTGGAACCAGAGCCTCTCGTGAGGCAGTGGAAACATCTCCAAAAGCGCAGGAAAGGGACAGTGCTCCATCTGACTGGAGGTGCTGCACCACGTCCCTCCTCGTGTGAATTTTGCTTCACAGACTTGCACACTTTTAATCTGTTAATCCACAGCAACTCATCTTGGATCCAGAGCCTGCCTTTACGGGCTGTTTCTGCATAGTTTTTCCCTTAAAAGCCAGGCTTCTTGAATCACAGGGAGGTGAGGGATGTGACTTGACTGTGCTCCAACAGCAAGGCTCAATGATTCAAAGTCAGAAGTGGAATTCAGCTCCCAGGCTTCAAGGAAAACTGGGCCAAAAGGAAACTCTGCTTTTCCCATTCTCCCTTGGCCAGCCAGCTAAAAGTGAGGCAAATAGGAAGCATGTCCCACCCTGAGCAATGTGGAGAGTGTGCTTTTTAAAACTGCAGCTGGTGGGGTTTGGTGGCAATCAGCTTTGTACAGGAATATGTGGGATTTCGAGAGAAAGGCATGTGGAGTATTTTCCACTCGATTTTAAAGTATCCCCTGTGTGTGCTTGTTTGCATTTATCCTTGCTAAACACTTCATCTCCTGAGCTTCCTCCTCTTCCCTCAGTGCTGGTGTTGGGTTTTTTGCTGTTTTCAACTGTCTTTGTGCTCTTCCTCCCTTTTCTCTTCCTGGCCAAGGCTCTGGCAGTTTCTCTAATGAAAACAGTTGCCTGCATGCAGAAAATATTTTTGCTGTACATTAAAACCTTACATTCTTTCTTCACTCCCCTCCAGAATGCCCATTTTAGGATTGTGTGTCTCTTGCACAGTCTTGCTTTATTTCCTGAGCTCCTCACGTGCTGCCTCACCATTACTTGGTTTTATCTTTCTTCTCAGTGTCTAACCATGATTCTGTTCCTGCCTATTCTTTTTCCTCTTCCCCCTCCCTCTTCTCAGAGTTTCCTCTGCCTTCCCCAGCCCATCTCAAGCCTCCCATTGTCCTGTAAACCCAGGACACAATCCCATGTTTTTATTTGCCCAGAAAAGTAACTTCCTTCCCACATCACTGAATTCAGCGGTGCCATTTGCAAGCGAAGGGTGGGATGTACCGGCCTGCCCGTGAGTTAAACTTGTGGGAAGTGAATGTTGGAACCTTATTTGAGGAAATTTCTGAAAGTCTCACTCTGTGGGACTGAATTTCTGTGGCTGACTCTGCCAGGTCCCTGCCTGGCTCTGCCCTCTCCCTTCCCCACGGAAGAAGGCTGGAGAAAACCTTTCCATCAAGGACCGAGCTGGCAACAACAAACCTCTCCCCTCCCACCCGTTTTCTCATTATAAATTTCCATGGCACAATAAAGCATTTTCCAACCAGTGCTGAACACACTGACGGAGCTAAATACGTTGGGCCATTTAGATTTGGGGTTTTCTGCTTGGTTGGCTTCCTAAAACTGTGGAGTTCCAGTGGCAAAGTTCCCACTGACTCCAGAGGGCCTTGGATTCCACCCTGTGTGTGGTTTGGAGCATCTGTGACCCTGCCTTGTGTGAAGCATGTCCTGATCAAGGCCTTAAAGGTAAACAAGCACAAGTGGCAAAATAAAACTCCCAAATCATTCCATCTGTAATAATGAAGACTTCATTTCTTACAGTGCTGTAAAGTGTATGAAGTAGATCCTTTAAAATACATTTTTGTACTCGTAATGATGTTTTTCCATAAAGGATCTGCTTTTTGCCCTGAGGATATTTAATCTCAGGCCTTTCACCCACCACAGAAGCAGTGCAGAGAGGTTTGTGATAAGCAGGAACTTTTTCAGGATTTATTCTGCAAGCCTGTGTCGTTCCTTGACAGCAACGATAAGAAACCTATGGTTTTCTGGGGCTGGAAAATCTCCTATGTGTAAAAGCCTTGGAGTGTTTCTGGTCTAAGTAGCTCAGATTCCTGACTTCAGGCCTCATCTTAATTTCATATGTTTAACTTAATTGATTTCAATGGGCTGATGATGACTTGCAGTGGGGTAGGTGGGTCAGGCCTCTCATTTCTGTTGTGATGGCGCAGTGAGGTTCCAGAAGCACCCAGATAAATCTGGTTTTCTCTGTGAGTGTGAGTCACTCCCCGGGTGGTGAGAAGGTGAGCTCTGGTCTTCTCTGGTGCTCCCTGCATGCCAGAAGTGAGCTGGAGTGAGCGCAGGAGCTGTGGCATTGCACCAAGGGCTCACTGAGACAAAGGGAAGATAGAGACACGTGGGACACTCCCCCAGGATCACCAGAGGACAAGGAATGACCTTTCCTGGGCTGTCCCATTCCTTCATCCACTGCTGGGAGGAGTTGGGGATAACTCTGGCCATGCCCTGCTGGTGTAACTCCCTCAGGAAAAGTGTCAGCTCAGGCCTCCACGGATAAGAACAGTCCCATGGGGATGGATGCCATGTCAGGAACTACATCTCAACCTTAATCTTAATTAATACTAACAATTATTAATTCAGGTGCCCACATACACGAGACATTCATTCTCCAGCAGTGGGGGGTGTTTCAAACCCCTTTTTCTGTGGTGGCTGATGGCCTCAAACTCTACTCAAGCCCAGCCTGCAGCAGCTGCCAGTTTTGCCTCCTGAGTCAGTGACAGAGTTGTAGCTCTTTTCTCAACAACATCCCAACTACCTGAGCAGCACTGACCTTATCACTCCACAAATTACCCAGCAGGCAAAGCCTCTGTCAAATATAAATTCAAATTAATTCCAGGAACTATGAAACACGGACCTGTTGGACTCAATTAAACACCAAACATTTCATTCGTGCAAGCACAAGAGTAATTAACTCCTCCAAGTTCTGGTGTGTGCAGCAATCCCAGCTGCTCTCAAGACAGCCACAGCGTGGATTTCTGCCTGCTGAAAGCAGCCCTGGAATCAGGGAAATGGGCTTTAATTTCAGTCCTGGCGCTGTTCAGGGTTTGCAGTGTGCCCCCTCTGCCCTTCTCCAAACCCTTGCAGTGCTGCAGGATGAACACCATGCAGAGGCAAAGACCTGAGCCCTCCTTCCTCTGCTGCCTGCCTGGGGATGCCAAATTTCGTGGTGTTTCATTTGGTGATACCCCAAGAGTCTCCTGCAGTGGGAGATGAATCAAGGACTGAGAGCACAGCAGAGAATTCTGCATTTAGGGGGGAACTGGTGCCTCTGTAGATCCAAGGGAAAGGCTGCATCCCGTTGTTCTGGGATAATTCCACAGGGCAGGAGAGCTGTGTGATCCATTTGGAGAATGAGCTGGACAATAAGGACCCTCTCAGCCCAAATGTCAGATGTCTCTTTGCACCCCAGAGAGTGACTTGCTGCCTCTGAGATCACAAAAAACCAGAGCTCTTTGCATTTCTGTGCTGCCCCTGCCTCGGTGTTTTAAAGCACTTTACAAAGCTGCAGCAGGAAACTTCAACTCCCCCTCCCCAGGAAATGTATGCCCTGCACTGCTGATGCACTAAAAAGTTAATTGATTTAATTTAAGTCACACCACATGCTTGGCAGAGCTGTGAGAGGAACCTGGGAGACCTGGGGAGGGAAGCTCCCCTCAGTCTGGGGGGTTTTAAGAGGCAGGAGACTTCAGCAGCACAGAAATGTCACTGGACTCTGCTAATAAACAACTTTTGCATCTCCCCTGGGAGATGCAGCAGATGACAGAGCTGCAAACAGGGATAAAAACCTCAACAGGGATGAAAAGCTTGCTGGGGAGGGGATTTCAGTAATGCCAAGTGGCAGCTGAGATATTGGGTGATTATACTGAACACCAGGGGGTTTGCCCTTGGTGATCCAGAACCGCAGCCCGGGATCTTCCCAGGTCACACAGCAAAGGGCTCTGTGTCTCTCCCTCAAAAAAATTACCGAGTTTGTCTTTTAATTCAGATAGATGGGTACAAAACCAGAGCAGGAGACCAGAAAAAGGGAACTGATGAGTCTCCCCTCATGGGAAATAGAAAGCTCTGCTCTTGTAACAATTCTTGTTAAAAAAAGGAAAACAAAAAAAAAAAAAGACATGCAAGGCTAGAGAAGGCAAACTTAAATCTGAATCACAACTCGAGCAAGCAGGACTTGAAAGAGAGTTTATTTCTTTTATTTTTACTTTTTTTTCCCCTCCTGAAGGGATCTTGGGTCAATAAAGCCTGGCACAAACCCTCCTGCTGCAGAAACGCGTTCTGAAGAAGGATTAAATCAACACGTTGAGGTGCTATGTAGGTATTAATTAGTCAAATTAGCAGAACCAGAAGCAATAGATAATCATACAGCTGCAAATGGCATTTGTAGCTTCTTGTGCCAGCCATGGGACTCTTGTCTTTGACATCCAGCAGCCTGACACAAGGCTCTAAAGGGGAAATTCACTTCCTTTCTTTCCTTTCTCTGGCTCAGGAAATTCTTTTTTTTTGTCTCCTCTTTATTTTTTTCCCCTATTCTTTTTTCCTTGTCGCCAAGATTTCTGACTCACAGCACATGGAGATGGTGTTAGTCACAAACTATTTCCTGTTTTCCAGATAAGCTCACAGGCTGGGGCTTGGTGGTCAACAGCACAACCAGGTGGAGTGCAAGGTAGATGAGAACCAAGCACTGGCACAAAACCTGCACATCACTGATTGCTTTATCCACACAGACACCTTTTGTGGTGTTGTTCCTTTCTATAAAGGAAAGGCATTATTTTAAAGTTCTTTATATTCATAGATTTGTGTCCTGTGAGTGTTCCCAGCCCAACACACCAAACGTGTCTTTGCTTGTGCTGCTCTCGGAGCAGATTTGGTCATCAGCTGGTAAAGGTCAAGCTCCTGCAAACCTCTCAAGGGAGGGGACTGGGCCAGGCAGCCAGGAAAGGTGCAGGATATTTTGTTGCAACCAGGGCACCACCTTTGCTCTGCCACACAGTTCCTTATGGAATGTTTGCTTTGCAAACGCCAGCACAGGGAGGTGACATTCCCCCACTCAAGGAGTGTTTCTGTCCAGGCTGCTCCTGCCCTGTGCCTTCAGCTATTGCCAGCTAAAAATCAGATCCATCTGATGCCAGCTCAGCAGGCAGAAAGCAGAGGATTCCATCTCCATCAAGGAACCTGCTTGGTTCAGGGAGAGCCCTGGTTGCAGTCAGAATTGCCCTGAAATGGATCCCATATGGAATTTTATGGGTTCCACACAAAGGGACTGGATCAGCTCAACTCCACCTCTTCTCCTGCTCCCTGCTCAGCTCTGACCTTGGACAGACATCCCTGCCTTGCTCAGATTTTTAACACAAAATCAAGGCTCCCTGAGCTCCTGCTGCCCTCCCAGGCAGGTGCCCAGAGCCCGGAGTGAAATCCAGGCTGTCACAGCCACCAGTTACAAAGACAGCAAAATCCGAGCTCCCTCAGGAACATTGGCACCTCCGGCTTGCGCTGAGAGCTGTGGGGAGGAGACGTCGGCCCTGATTTATTGCCGTGCATGTTGACAGCAAGTCTGTAGCGCTTTCTTTCCAAAATACCTTCATTTCCAACGTCCTGGCACACGTGTCCCCACCCTTGGAAGCGCAGCTGGCTCGGAGGGGAGACGATGTTGCCGTTTTAAAACAAGCGGCAGCATTAAGCAACCACCTCGGCTAAGAAGACAACAAGACTTTACCTAAAAGGAACTGCAGGAGATCTGAAAGCAGGAGGCAATTATGCAAATCGCGATTGGAACGGGATGACTCGGGCTGCAGCACAGCCGTGCCACGGTGGGATGTGCCAGGGGCAGTGGCCATTCCCGGGATCTGCCACTGCCTGTCCCTGCCAGATGCCACCGCTGCAGGCACAGGAGAGAGGGAGCAGCTCCAGCTCAGGCTCCGCTGGACAGGGCAGCACCGATCCCTTCATCCCCATCCTCGTCTCCTTCACATGGGGAGGGGGCTGAAGGACAAAGGAATTTTTAAACGTGCAGCACAAGAAATCCTATGGGAAGGAGGGGAAAAAAAAAATGAGCTGGAATGTTGCTGAGCCAGCCATGACTTAGTTTTTGGAAGGAAGGTCCCAGAGTGTTTTCATGGCTGTGTCAGATTTAAAGAGTTTTGCACCATCCAGCCCAATCCAAAAGTGGAGAAAAAGGCTCCACTGGAAAGCTGGGTTCTTCCCAGAAGGAAAACACCCTCGTGGCTGTCATCTCGGGATGTTGTTTTTGGTATAACTCACCCAGCATTCCCGGAGCTGCTCACTTGGGGATTCAATCAGGATGAAACTTCCCAAACGTCTCTGGGTTTTGAAGAAAAAAAAAAAAAAATCAATGAAAGGTGACTTCATAGCTACCTTAAAATAGAAGGAATGGATAGCAACTCGTTAAGCTCATAAAAATGGGATAATATGTGCTGAAAGTAATTGTTATCATCAAATGTGGTTAAAATTAGTCACCAGCAAGTTAAAACCAAGCCTGACATCCAGGCTCTTTGCTGAAGTGCTCTTGCTACTGTGTGAAGTGCAGAATGAAAGAGCAAGTACAGGAAAAACTTCCTCAGTGGTTTGGCTTTTTTGGGGCAATGCTAACAGAGCAGGGAATTTCACAGTCAGCCATCAGGAAAGGTCAGGGAAACTTCAGCTCCTGTCCTCAGCCAAAAGCAGGGAAAACAAAAGTGCAGATTTTCAAATCTACCAGTGCTGCTGATGATTGGGCTGTTCGAGCCATCCATTACTGCCTCTGTAATCTGGGCTTTTATGCTTTAAACCATTTTCCAGAATCACAGAATTATGGAATCATTTAGGTTGGAAAAACCCCCTTAAGATCATCCAGTCCAACCTCTAACCCAGCACTGCCAAACCCACCACTAAATTGTCTCTGAGTGCCACAACTGCATGGCACAAAACAGGAAAACTGACTTTTTTTTTTTGGTCCAAGCCTTCCCACCCATCTCCTTTGGGATCTTCAGGAGTTTAAAGTTTTAGTTGCCATGGATTTCTGTGCCTGTGAGCTGTGCACGTGCTGTGGGACATTTGCTCTCCCATCCCCTGACAGACCCGGGCACACCTGAGGCTGAACTCACTGAAAAATGAGATTATTCTCAAGTGTCTCTCTGCCAAAGCTTCATTAAGTTAAAAGGGGTACAATTATAACTTACCTTGCACCAGGAAGGGCAGGTACAAAGCTTGATCCTGCCGTGTTTTGGACAGGATCCTTGGAAATCTCTGGGTTCGGACTGGAAATGACTCTGGGAGCTTTTCTAAGGACTTTTGCTGTAAAAGAGTGATTTGCACATAATCAAAGCCTCTTACACCCAGACTGGCTGCCCTGAGGAGACTCCTTTAACGTGCTGGTTTCATACCCTGCTCAGGACTGGACAACCCAAACCCTCAAACGAATCCAGTGTAATGGGAATATTGACAGACTCTGCTAATTACTCATGGGTTCTTGTCATCTGGGGCTTAAAAAACCCCAAACCCCCACCACAAACACGATTCCCCTCAGTCCTCTCCTGACAGAAAGTTTTGTCCTAAGTGAAGAACGACTGCCCAGCTTATTTAACGACTCCCACACAACCAAGGGAAATCACTGAGGGTTTGTGACAAGTTCCCTCATGGTGTTCCCTCCACTGAAAATCGGGGTTTGCAGTCCCAGGAGTTGTTACCAGTTTTCCCTCTGGTGTCCCCCTGCAATTTCAGCAGCTAAAATTCTGTCAGAATGGAATCACTCAGGGCAGTCACTGAGTCAGGGTAAAACAAGGGCCAGAGAAAAGCAGATAAAGCTTCGTTCTTAACCTGCCCAAGGAAAACTGGGAGCCCTTGGGAAATACAGCTCTGAATTCTGCCTGTGACACTCTGGTTGTGGCAAAAATCTTCCTAAACTCACAAACCCACTCAGAGCTCAGCAAGAAAAGCAGCATGGTCAGTGTGTGATGGATAATTTCAGAGCGGTGGTAGAGCTGTTGGTTTCGTAGGTAGCAATTTGCAGTTGTACACTGGAGTTATACAAGTGAGAAAAATGTTATTCTCCCTCTCCAAAACCAATCTTTTGCTACTTGGGGTTAGGTTGGTGTAGTCCTAAATCTCTGTGAATGTAGTTGCAATTCCTGTTTAATAAAACTCCAGAGGTGATCTCGTTTTATCAGCCTTCATCTGTAATTAAGGCGTTTAATATTCAAGCTCTTTGATGTCATGTCATCTTTGAAACATAAATAAGAAGTTTGTCTCCATCTTCAAAATTAAGATAAATGAGTTGGAAGGGCAAGTCCCCAGAGAAACTCTTAAAAGCTATTTGGATATTTTAATAGCTACCCAAAAAGAAATCAAAAATAACAACACTGATATTAAAAAAAAGATAGAAAGCTTAAAACGGTTTTATAGGAAGTGAGGAGGACAAGTTCCATCTCAGCAGAGAAACCTGGACAGGGGTAGGTTTGTGGCTGTTTGGTGTTGGGTTTTTTTCTGGTCCAGGTGATTTGTTTGCAGTGAGAATCTCAAAGCACTGTGATGAATTCCCAGTCACCCTCCCCGCTGCTATCAGATGGCAAAACGAGTCCTGGCACCCCGTGGAGCTGTGCCTGATGAGCTGGGGCACCCAGGACACCCCGTGTGGCTCTGCCCCAGTGTTTAATATGAAATTCAGTGGGAATGCGGCACCCACCTGGTGGGGCATTGCCCCAAATGCTGGGGTTGGATGGAGCCTCACAGGGGGTGTCTGAGGAAAAAGGGACCCTCTCTGTCCAAGGCTGGGCAGAGTCCATCCCATGGGAGCTGTGCTTTGGGGAACGCCCTCCCACCCCTTTTCCTCTCCTCCCCTGCCCCTGGAGTGAGTCTCACCCAGGTCAGGCTGCAAATCTCTATCAGCAGACCCAGGGCTCCAGACCTCCCTGTCCTTCCTGATCTCACGGCTCAGCCACGCCATCACCCTTCACTCCCACTCCAAGGCTCTAAAGGATGTGCAGTTTTTTTCCTGCCACCGCTCTTCCCTTCAAACTTGTCAGAAATCTCTCATGTTTTTCTGGCTCCAGGCCCACTTCCACCCTCTTCATCCCTGTGCTGGGATCCCTGGATCTCAGCCAGCTGGGATGGGAGCTCTCCTCCTGCCTGCTGACAATTAGGACGTGCACACATTGAAGTTTGGTTTATTCCCAAAGCCTTATTGGAGGGTTGGAGGCAGCAGCGTGTGGGAGGGCAGGCACACAAATCCTGTTATTTGTAGGTTCAGAGCGGTGCGTGGGAGGAAGGTACAGAAATCCCATTAGTCATTAATAAGATTTTAGAACAGATTCCTTAGGCAAGGCTTGGAAAAGCTCTTCCTGGCTGCCTTCTGCTGGTGTTTAGGTCTTCAATGGTCACTCCGTGGTCAGTCAGGCTGTGTGAGTGCCCTCTCCTCTTCTCCCCTTGCAGCACAGGCTTCTTTTATTTCTGCTTTGGATCATGCAGAATTCATCTCAATTAGCAAAAATTGGCCACCATCATTAATTAGATCAAGAAACTGAAGCAGCAACCTTTGCATTATGTTGGGTCTTTGAGCTCTGCACCGTGGTCTGCACAGACTTTCTTTCAACCCTAACTGATGAAAAACTCTCCCTGCCCCAAATTTTAATTTAAAACTGGAAAAAAAATTCCAGGACTAAGCTTGTTCTTGGAATGAAAGGTAGAAAAGCCAATATCCAGAACTTCTGATCCTATGAGGATCTGCCCTCTTTCAATGTCTTAAAGCACTTGGCTAAATTTTTACGTGACTGTGCATTCCTCTCTCCTGAACACAAGCCAAGGTGATTGATTGGAGCACCATCAATCACAGAAGACCAAGGCATGATCTCAGTGAGGTTCACAGAGGAGCTCTGAACAGTAAATACACGAGGAAGAACAGGTCAAGTGCCAAAGGGATGAGTAGAGCCTGCCCCGAAGTGATTCTATTCCAAAGGCACAAGGGAAGAGGAAAAAAAAAGCCAGACAAGACACAACACATCCTGAGTGGGAAGTGGGTATTCAGGCCTGAATGTTTCTTGAAATAGGTGGGGTGGCAGAGGCAGTTTGCTAAAAGCAGTGTGGGAGCTTGGCTCAGCGCTGAGCTCCTTTTGGCAGGTGGGGTTGGGAAAGCTGCCAAGGTTTTTGGGGGAAGGAGACACAAGGACTGGTGGCTGCTCCTTGGGCAGAGTTATCCCCGAAAGGCTGATATTCCATTTTCTCCAAGCCCATTCTGACACCTGTTTCTTCCTGGACTGGAGTTTTCTCCACTTGCTGGATGAGGTGAGGCTGCCCAGTTATCTGCCAGCCTGGCTTTAACGCGGCATCTTCAGCAGCTTTTCCCTGCCCCTTGTCTAAGGGAGTTTTTGGGGCTGTGGTTGCTTGGATCAGCTCTTACCTCAGCATTTGCAGCCTTTTCTGTGCCCTGGGACTTGGGGAGCTCCAGGGAACTCCTGGCAGAAGCCCCTCCCCACGAGGAGACCGCTCTGCTGCCTGGGATGTGTTTCCCATTAAGCACCAGATGACTTTTCCATCTTTTTCCTAGCAGCTCCTCTGAACTGGGGATTAAAATCCCCAAACTCCCCAAGCCTCATCCCAGCAGAGTCACCCAGCTCCAGGAACCCATCCTGGAGTGCAGAGAGCCTGGTGTGGGTGGCAGCTGAGTTCCAGTGTCTGCCCCATTTGCTTAAACAATTGTTGCACGGCTGGTTTTGAATTTACAAGTATTTAGGAAGTTTTGAGATTCTCAGACTGGAAATGCTGGTATCTCTTCCAGCCTCTGTTTGAGGTGTTGTTTCACAGTGATTCAGGTGGGGAAAAGGTTCCTGCTCTTGTTCTGCTCCTGTGCTGTTTTGTTTTTTTTGCCTGGGAGATGAAGAACCCTTTTAGACATGGAGCCTTTCATGCTCTGCTTCATCCACTTGAACCTTTCCTTCCAGACTTCAGGCACACAAGAAAAAACCCAGATGTCTCAGGAATAAAAAAAAAAAAAAAAAAAAAAAAAAAAAGGCCCCAAACCCCAGCTTTACATGCACTTGGATCTTTCATTTTATAAAAACAGTCAAGCCACAACCACAAGATTTTACAGATAAGAGAAAAAATGTGGATTGTACTTAATTCAATATTATAAAGAAATGCTCTTACAGGGAGACTGCAAGCTGAGCCAAAGCCAGACCAAGACTGCTGACTGATCTGAAAAATGTGAATATTATTCACACTGGGACACCACATCTCATAATGCTCCATGTGTGCTAGAGTATATAATTATGAAATGTTTGCATTAAGTAACTTGGGTGCCTAAATACAGATGTTCCTTATTGACATTAATTGGACTTGACATATCTTTGGCCTGCTTTATAGCAGTCACCAAAGCATGCATTTCCCCTCTACCGTACATATTCTAAAGGAGCTCTGTTCCATATCCAGCTTATTACCAGAGAAAAACATTAGTGCCTCAGCTATCTGTCACAGAGTTCAGGTAAAAATGCAATTGCTTTGCATTCGAGAGTGTGGCTGCAGGGGACTGACCACAAGCATTAATTTCTGCTCTTTTTTATTTTTATTTACAGTGAAAGCTGTCCCTGAGACTTAGAAAGTGATTTTTTTTTTTTCTTTCCAGAGCTGTCAATGCATTGTGGTACCATTTGCTCTGCTTTTCTTATTGCTGTGGCTCACATGTCAAGTTTTTGAGGAAGAAAGGAAAGAGAGAGTGAGAGGAAGAAAGAAAAAGAAAGAAAGAAAGAAAGAAAGAAAGAAAGAAAGAAAGAAAGAAAGAAAGAAAGAAAGAAAGAAAGAAAGAAAGAAAGAAAGAAAGAAAGAAAGAAAGAAAGAAAGAAAGAAAGAAAGAAAGAAAGAAAGAAAAATGATTCCTTATCTCTGATATAAAATATAAATGGCTTTTGCACTTGTCAGTTTAACAGCTTTGTATTACTCTGCAGTGATGTCTGATCGCAGTATCTGGAGAAAAAGCCCAAATATTAAATCAAAACAAGGGTACCTGTATTTACAAACTTCACCTGGCTGGTTCCAAACAGGTTCTCCAAAGGAGAACCCAAGGAGGCCACCAGTTTGCTCTGAGATAATCTGCTTTAGATGTGTCCTGCAGTTGAGATCCAGATCTCAGCTTCTTCAGAATCTGAAAGGAACCTTAGGTTTTAAGCAAACCTTTCCAAATGGGCTTTCTTTAAAGGAAAAATCAGCTTGGTTTTGGCGTTTTCCTCTTAATTTGTAACTTCCAGCTGGTTTGTGAAGGAGTGGGAGGTGTTTCTGTGCAAATTTGTGCTTTTAAATGAATACAGAGAGGAAAAGACATTTGAAGTTTGGTCTAGAAATTCACACATGAAAATTTATTCTCCTGATATTGAGGAGGAGCCTCCTATACAGGCAGTTCATGGAGCAGGAGAGTTCCCTCATGTAAAATCCTGGGTAAAATCGAGAAGAATGGAAATGAAAGTACCCAGAGCAGTCTGAGATTACTCAGAGCCCTCCTTGTAAGAAAGAGGAAAATCTGGCCTTTATTGAACCAAACAGTGAAGGTACAAATGGTTTCTGACTTAAATTCAACTTTCCCAAAATGCATAAATCTTCTCTAAAGATGAATCCCTGCTTTTTCCTTTATTATTGCAGGGGAACTGCCTGCATTAAAGGATCTTTTTCCTTCTAAACAAATGAGCTAAAAGTGATTCAGAGATTTTGTACAGGCTGAGAGCTTTTGCCTGACTAAAGGAATAAAATCACTCTCTTCCTTTAGCAAAATGCCACCTTCCATTCCAACACTGATGGTCTATAAATATACATTAAAAAAAGCATTTTCTCATTGATGCTGCCATTGCCAATTATCACAATTCCAAGAATCTCCTGCTTGGGATATGAGATTAAAATGGAGTTTCCCAAGTGCAAACACTGATGATAAAGGGAAAATGGCAAATTTTCCACAGCACAATCATTTTTTTTGAAAATGTATTTCAAGACTAAGCCTATGTGATCATATCCAAGGCAGGAATATCTCTGTTCCCAATGTCACTGGGACAGGTGAGGAGTTCAGTCTTCAGATGCAGTTGGAAACTGGTGATGGAATAGGAGAGTTTGAAAGGATCAGTGGATTGGTTTTGAGGTAAAGAAAGAGAAAAGTGATGTGATGTTAAACAAAAGGCAACAGTCACTCCAAAATACAGAAAAACAATCCCAGAAATCTCATGTCTGCTCGAAGCTGCGTGCTGTGACACCAAGGAGTTTTGATTTTCCACTTGTATTCAGCTGAGTGTGACACGAATACCCAAACATTCCTTTCCTCTCCTCTAGACCATTCCAAATGGACAATAAATACCTGAAAAAATAATCTGGAGTTCATCAGGGGTCATCCCAGGAAGTTTTTGTCCAGGCATGTCCATTAATGAACTGATGATCCGCTGTCATTTATGAATTAAGAAAAAAAATTATATTCAGCCTGCTTTCAAATGAACAAAGTGACAATCCACAAGTGGAAATGTGCTAAACCTCAAAGTCACTCAGCATCTCAGTGAATGTCAGTGGCTCAGGTAAGCAAATGCTCTGCTCCAAGTTAATTCTAATTTTATTTACTCCAAACCTGCCCTTCTCAGCCCATCTCTGTTACTGCCTCCTGCAAAATTTCTTTATCTGCAAGCAAACAGTTCCACAAGCTGCTGGATTTTCAGCAGTGTGTCTCTCTATGAAAACCAATTTTATTTTCTCCAAGGCTTTTTTCCTTTGCTGGAGGTTAATTTTTCTTTTCCACCTCGAAGATGGGAGCCAAACAAATGAACAAAATTTCTTTCTGAATGTCTTCATACAGAGGCAAAGTTAAGATCTGAGAGAATGCAGCTGGTAATTAGTTCTGACCACAAGAGCTGCAGCAGAAAATCCTGTTCATCTCTAACACCATTCCAGCCAGGAATTTTTAGACAAATCCATGAAAGCGAAAAGGTTCTTTAAGGCCACAAACAGCACATGAATAAAACAATTCCACTCCTATGCGAGGCTGCAGTAAACTCCATTTATTTCCAGCACTGGGATACCTTGTCAAGAAATATCTGACAAAGGAATTAGGAGACAAAAAACAATCTCTGCCTTCCAACCCACTTATCCTCTCAGAGCACACCCTGATGTGCCTCGTGCTCAATTTTGCATTCTGGGAAACCACCACAAATTTGGGTAGAGCAGGCAGACTGCCCAGGATTCCTTCCAAGTTTGGGGAATGGGCCCAGAAGTCTTTAAGTAATGAATCACCTCAAATCCTCCATAATGGCCCCGGCAGCAGCCAAGACACAAAGTTCACCTCTCCTTGTCCTGCAGGAGAGGCACAGGTTTGCAGCTCCGAGGTGCCAAGGATCAGGAAAATAATACCCAGAGTTACAGCCAGATAAACTGGACCCATGGCTTTGAGAGTGAAAACACAGGGGAATTAAAAGATCAGAGGTAATCCAAGTAAATCAACTCTGTTTCAAGGGGCAGGCACAGGCTTCCCTTCCCAGGATATCAGCAATCCTGCTGTCCCTGCCCATCCCAAGCTGGCAGTGCCCTGCAGGATGGGATGACGGCCTCTGGACCAGGGGGTGGGCAGCAGGGCACACAGAAAAGAACATTTCCAGGATTTAACCCTGCTGGTATTCCAGTCTGGCCAGTGGATTTGTTGTCCCTTGGCCATCCATCCCTCTGAGGATGCACAGAGCTGCAGGGGAGGAGGTGAGGGTTTGTCAGAACGGGGCAAAACACAAACAGCAAATGAGGAGGGTCTCAGTCAACTTCTGGCAGCTGCTTCCAGGAATATTTGTAGCTGTGGATGTGCTGCTCCCGTTGTGCTCCTGTTCTGGTGAGAAAGGTGGGCTTGAACACAGAAAGTGTCTGTGCAGCAAATAAAGCCACAAACGTTCCAGGCAGCAGCACTGGGCTTGCCATGAGCTCCTTCCTCTTCCCACAGGTGATTTCCAAGGTGGATCTGCAGCCCTGGTTTGGTGTCTCAGACCACGCCCATGTTCCACCAGGGGTGACTGGTGGAGCACAGACAGGCTGAGGTAACACAGGCCCTTTGTCTGGAAATGTTCTTCATGTGTGCCTTAAAACCCAGAGTCGGGGAGGGTGGAAAGTGTTTGGACAAATTTGGGTTCAGGTGGTTTCAAAATGCAGGAAGAAATCAGTTTGGTGCTCGTTTCTCTTACCCTGGATGTACCTTGGGGATCTGTCAGCAAACAAATTGCAGCTCTAATGGCATTGCCTACCTTTATTCCTGATAAAACTGGGATCAGGGGGACTTGGGGATGAAGGCAGCGAGTTGAGTTGGTGCTAAAATTGTGCAGGTTTTGTAGGGCACCTTTCAACTCTACACGTTTTTGGGGCTTTCCTTTCAGAGCTACTTGTATTGTACAATTATTATTATTATTATTATTATTATTATTATTATTATTTCTGCACCATTGTGGCCAATACTGAACCCTTTCCCCCTTTACAGGAGCTCTGAGGCACTTGAGGAGCAACGGCAGTGCCAGGAAGGGACCATTTCTGTTTTGGACAGAGCTTGTTCAGAGGAAACAGGTACTGCAGGCCAAGCCTGGAGAGCCCAGATTTCCTGAGGAGGTGAATCAGTGCAGCTCTCAGCATTCTAAATTAGGTCAGGCAGTCACCCAGGAGCTGCAATAAGCTCAGGAGCTGAAACGAGGGCTTCTCAGGCTCAGGAAGTAGAAGAGGCAACCCCCAAAGGTGTCTGTAGACAGCCTCTCTCCAGGACACCAGCTGGAGCATGACTTGCCCAAATTATTCATTTTGGGGGCTGCTGGCAGTGATTTAGTGCAGCCCAGCAGAGCCCTGGGGCTCATGATCACACCAAAGGGCAGGGGCACTGCACATGGCCAGGGGCAGAGCTGGAGGAGGGGTTCTGTGAGCGAGCTGGAGGGTGAGAGGGAAGCTGGGGTTGTGTCTCCACTGCTCCAGAGCTGCCTGCTGTGCTTCCCACTGCCTCTGGTCACTGCTCAGGCACCAGCAGTGGGCTGAAAAAACTCCCAAAATTGCTCAGACAGCGGAGACTGCTGTTTGATCTGGGAACAGGCAGCTCCCTGCAGTCCTACAGCCACTTCTCTGCCAGTGCCAAGGAGGAAAGCAAGCTTGGAGCACCATCTTTTTTTTTTTTTTTTTCTTTTTAAAGCAGTATAAGTTTAAAAAAAATGAAAGATTGTGGTGGGAAAAGATGCTTATTTTGTTAGTTGGAAGGAAAAGTCCGGGAGGCAGCAATTTGAAAGGATATTGAAGGTACTTAGTGTCTGTTTCTTCCTGACTTTTCGTGAAAAGGGGCCTTTGTTGGAGGAGGAAAACAGCAATGGTCACCCAGCTTGTCCTACATTTCAGCTGCAGAAATGTCTGAAAGGAACACAAGTCCCTGTCTTGTTCAGTGCAGGAGCCTCCAAAGGCTCCTGGGGAAGGCAGAGGTGGAAGGGAAGGAAGATTATGATTATGATTATGATT
>VZTJ01000996.1:181787-325391 GCA_013397795.1 Orthonyx spaldingii | reverse complement strand
ATTATGATTATGATTATGATTATTATTATTATTATTATTATTATTATTATTATTATTATTATTATTTTTCTGCATTTTGACCCCATGCCACATTCCAGGCACAGGTCAAGTGCAGCAGTTTATCTTCACTGCGGGGAGGAGCCTGATCTGCTGTCTTTGATCTGCCCCGGGGTGATGAGTCTGATAATGTTTCCATCTGACAGCACTAAAGTGAGCCAATAAATAGCAAAGCACAAAATTCCACCTCTGCTGTACACCAGAATGGGACAAGGGTGGGAAACCTCCCAGTCCCTGTTGTGTGGGATTTTTTCCCTTCAGAAGCAGTGGTGGGAGCATTAAATATGATTTCCACTTAAAAACTCTCCACCCAAATACTCTGTCTTTTTAAACATCATTCCCCTTGATCAAAAGGGAGTCCAAATAAGCACCAGGAGCTGAGAAATCCTCATTTCCAAATGTTTCCTTGAACTTTCTGCTGGAGTTTCAAACTCTGGAGTCAGGGTCTGCACGAGTGACAAACGAGATCAAGAGTAAGAGGCTGTCTCCTGACTGAATTCCTGATTTCAGGCTCGATTACAAACCACAGGCAAATCTGTTTAATCCCTGAAGAAAGGGGATGGTTTTCCTGGGGCTGCCTCAGGAGCTGATCATGGACAAACTGTGGCTTCCAGAGCCTCGGGTTGGTCCAATACAGGAATAGGAGAAGAGGTTTGGACCAGCTCTATGATCTTTAGATCTCTTAGAGGAAAAAGCCACCTTGTCTGCATTTTCAGGTTGTGGTAGTGGAAACTCATAGGATTGATCCATGGAATTCATGGATAATTGGCCCAATATCTCCAAAAAACAAGGCAGACCAATAAGACAATAAAATGCTTCAAGAATACAACCCCAGGCAGCAATTTTACAATAGAAGCAGGAGGACTCACTTCCACTTGGTAAAAGCTTGTTGTTATTAATTTTCTATTAAAAGATTAATTTTCTATTAAAAGCTGGACTTATTCTTTGTGAAACTGAGAATCCAAGAGAAGAAGAAAAAAAAAAGAAATTAATTTTTAGGCAGCTACAGCACCTCCTTCACCCTTATGGAGGCACCCAAACCTCCAGCAGTCTGCTGAAGCGTCTCCAGGCAGGCAAACAAAACCTCACGTCAGCACATTTGCACAAAACGGTGCAAAATGGAATAACAGCAATTTCCTATTACACAATTCCTTTCTGAGAAAACACTTAAAACTCCTTTTCCCCCTCCCTTTCTCCTGCAGTTCTGGACCTCGTGCAGAGGAAGTCTGGACATTATTACTCCAAGTGTCTCCCTCAGGACTCAGCCTTACAAACCTTCTCTGATCCCATGTAAACAGGAGAACGTGTTGGGCTGTTTGTTTATGCCACACTGTAATTCACCCGTTGACAGAGAACAGTTTCAAGGGATTTTTTTTTTCCCACCCCCCCATTCTCCTTGTCTGGAAATCCACCGTCACCTGCAGGTTTTGCTGCATAATTCGATGGCAGGAATAGCAGAATATTGGCCAGGAGCTGAATGGTTCTGCTGAGGTCGTGGTGGTGGTGGAAAGGAAAAGGGTTATCAGAGTGTGCAGCTGCTGCCACGGGAGAGGAACCTCTGGAGAAAGATGGGAATCAGCTCTCCCTTATCTCCAAAGTGGCCACTGAGTGGCTGAACCTCGTGGCTGATCAGGATCCTGTATTTACATCTCCTGCTGGTGCTTTTTTCCCTATAATTTCCTCCTCCTGCTGCTGTGCGGGAGAGCTCTGACTGGAGGGAGGGTGGTTGAGTGGAAAAGGCAGAATTATGAGGCTCTTCTGAGTCAGCAAAGGCACCTCAGCAATAAAAATAACGCTGAGAAGCAACAATTTGCTTACAAGGGCATTCCCACCTTCCTCCTGTGCTGACTCGGGAAACCGTGAGAATTGGGAGGGAGGGAAAAGCCATGCAAATAATAAATACCCAGCAGCAGTAATGTATTCATGTTTGGGGAATATGGGCATTGTCTGGCCCTAAAACTGGGATTCACAAGGGAATGGAGAGACAGAAAACACCTACAGGTCTAAAGAAGCTGAGAGATGGTCCCGGAGTTACTCAGGGACACCAAAGCAATTTGGACCTGGAACTCTCCTGGATTTCAACATAGTTCTAGGTGCAAGTAAAACTCCTCTCACAACTTTCCCCAGCTGGAATTCAACTGGGGATGAATATGGATGAATAATTCACTTAGGGTTTTGTTTTTGTACAAGGAGTAATGAAGCACTTTTCTGTCCTGATAATTAAAGATGTTAGCCAACAATAAAATCTCTCTATTGTGCCCCAGGAAAGCAGGAAAACTTAATTTATCTGCACCTAGATCTCTGTACTGCTCTGTTCCCAATTAAAAGTGCATTTTGGGAGAAAAATGTGGGTTTTTTCCCCCACCACTAGATTATTTCTGATTCTAACCATGCTGTACAATCATCCTGTTTCTTGGTAATATATTTCTTCTTATTTCTCAAAAGGAAAGTAATGGACAGCTTAAAAACACATCAGTGAAGCAATGTTTATCCCAAGGGCATCATATTAACATTTCTCGGAGCACTGAGTGTTTGCAGTTCTCTGATAAACAGCCTTAGTTTTTCCCTTGGCAGCTGAAAAAAAGGCAATAAAACTCTCCTTGGGCAATTGGTTGATAGGACCCAGAGCTCTTGCATTTGCCAATGGAAGCAGCAGACAAATCTTGGGGGGAAGAGAGAGGTGATTTGTTCAAAAGGAGTCGATATTGCTGTTGCAGAAGCAGGAGGGCAATGCCGTGGGCTCAGAGGAAAGGTGGGAATTCTTCAGCAGCTTGGAATGAGAGAGGTTGGAAAAGGCTGATCCAGGCCCTGAGTTCACCCTGGTCAGTTTGGAAGAATGAATATTTTTCTGCCTTTATCCATGGACTCGAATGAAACCAAGCCAGGTTATTCCCAGACAATGATTATTTCAGTCTGGAGCCCTGAGCAGGACGAGTTCAGGGCACAGAGACAAACCCAGGTCTGTTCCTCAGCGGGGTCAGGCTGGAGCCTCTCCCTGCTCCATTGAACAGATCTGGGTGGGATCTGAGTTCAAGCATCTTCCCCCTTCCTTTGATCTCAGGAGACCACTCTCAGGAGCTGCTGTGCAAAATGCTTGGCATTTTTAAAATTTAACTTTAATTTTACTGAACCCACAAAAACTGGGATGGGTGAACAAACTGCCCCAGCAAAAGGAGCCGAAGCTCCCTCTGGAAATGCTGCTTGGTGGATTTATTTCCTCACCAGCAGACCAGCTCTTCCTCCCTCCCCAGCACCTGGGCTTGGGTTAGAAAGTAAAAGCATCCAGGTGAACTTTTGTTCCTGCTGGAAATGGGCCTGTCCAGCTTCCAACAGCAAAGGCACAAGACTGCTCCATGATATTTTAGTCTGGACATGCTACAGAGCAGTCAATGGCTCTTAATTCTGTTTGTCCATGTGCCCTTTCCAGCATGTGCTTCTGTAAACATATTCAGAGCTCATAAAATGTTAATTAGGAATAAAATAAAATAAATAAGGCAATAATCTGAACCTTCCAGTCCCTTTTGGCCCAGAGGACGTGCTCGCTGTTAACTATTTCCAGGCCGTTCACAAACAAGCGAAAATTTACCAGAACAAGGGTTCTTATTCAAGACCTTTTTTTTTTTTTTTACGATGCAATGAAAAAAAAGAAACACAGCCCAGTAAATCATATAATTAACACAAGCTTGGTGCTTGGCGTGTGAAATTAACCCAGGGAATAAACAAGTGGCTGGGTTAATCCCAGCGAAACTGCCGTGGTGCTCCCGGCAGCGCTGGATGTGCAGGCCCTGGAACGCGGCCTCTCCCGGCCTGGGGCAGGGTGGTGTCCGCTCTTCCCTCCCCAAAGGGATGGAGATGGCTGGGCTGCAAATCCTGGGAGATTTTTGGGTGCTGTGTGGATGTCTGGGTGTGATCATGGCATTGGGTTGTGGAGAGACAAGCTGGAGGGGGACAAGGAGCCGGGGGAGCGTGTGGGCGAGCGCTGTGCAAAATCCTGCTTGAGGTGACTTCTGTCCTGACGGGTTTGTGGTGGGAATAGACCCAAAGGAGTAAGGGGAAGACACAAGAGAAGGAGGGAAGGATCATAGAATAGAATCAGAGAATTGTGGAATGGTTTGGGTTGGAAGGGACCTGAAAGTTCTACTTTCCCTATCCCAGGCTGCTCCAAGCCGTGTCCAACCTGGTCTTGGACACTTCCAGGGATCCAGGGGCAGCCACAGCTTCTCTGTGCCAGGGCCTCACCACCCTCACAGGGAAGAATTTCTTCCCAATATCCCATCTAACCCTGCCTTTTGGCAGTGAAGCCATTCCCCCTTGTCCTGTCACTCCATCCCTTGTAAAGAGTCTCCTTTGGAGAGCACCAAACCTCCCAAAAAGCCCATCCACGGCCACACACCCAGAGAGACCTCCCCAGCCAGTAAACATCAGCTGCTTCTGGACAAAAATGAAAAATGCTTTGCACTCTACTGTCAGTAATACAGAGCTGAAAACGAGAATATCGAAGTTAGCATCAACATTTAATAGGTATTTTATCAAGGTGCATTCTTGGCTTTGGGGGGAATTCAGTGTTGCACTGAAGTGGAAAGCAATTTCTGAACAGCTGGAGGAATCCATGTAGGTCCGTGATTTGCAGCCAGCCAAGCTAGAATATTTGTGAATCAGCATTCAGGTTTCTGCCTGAATATGACTGAAAATACATTGAGTTTGTAGCTTGCTTTTCAACCTGTTTGCACTGCAAGGGAAGGCTCACCTCCAACTGGAAGTTTTTGGTCAAGGACTTCACTGTTCTTTTAAACCCAATTGTAGAACACAATGGTTGTCTTGGGGGGTCTTGACCCATTTTTTGAGCTTAATCTAATGAAATTCATAAATGCTGAACCTGTTCCTGGTTTTTCAGAACTCATCCAGATGAAAATTTCAGTGCCCACTGAAAGGATTTGAAACACTCCAATCAACCAGGCTCCTAAACTTCAAATTATCTCAATTAGACCAGTATTTGAGCTGATAGAGCAGGAATTTTCCAGACAAAACTGCTCTGAGGGATTCCTGTGGAGTTCTGTGGGACTGGAGCCTCAGTCCATGCTGCCAGCCTCAAGTAATGATGTAAAAGTGCCTGCCCAACATAAAGATTTATCAAATGCTTGGACATGCTGGGCTGGTGATGGCTCAGCTGAAGTTTAGTGGTTTGCCTTTAAAACAGACCCTGTTAGTCAGGCAAAGGGAGTACAGAGTTGGTCTGTAATTTACCCCACATTAATTGGATTCTAAAGAAAGACTTCTGCCTCCAACCCAGGTTCCTGATGGACACCGATCATTAATCTCAGAAAAAGGCAAAACCAAGGAGACTGAATTGTCTTCTCCTTTCCTGAGAATCGCTCTCCATCTTCTGCAAGGGTGCAGCAAACTCTGAGCTACAGATGCTTGGGTCAAACCACAGCAGCAGAAGCAGAGAAGTGAAGGAACAGCACAGGGGAAAGTTTCTTTTCTCATTACTCACTCTGTGTGGACGAACTGCAGCACCAGCAAATATTCACCAAAAGGCTTCTAAAGGATGACCAAATGTCTGTGATGAAGCGTTTAATACAAAGTGGCTGTTGGAAATAAGGAAGAAAGAGAAGAGAAACCACACATATACACACACATAAAATCCATTTTCAGCCTGAGTCAAGAAATTTAAGAAGCCAACTATCTTAATATAGTTATTTGTTTGTTCTCTGGTTCAGTTTCTAATATGAGGGCTAAAAAAAAGGTCTTTACAAAGTCTGAGGTGGATGAAGGGGAAAAGCTGGGATCTGGATTGCATGAGTGCTCTCATGTACAATAAAATATTAAAACTCTTTGCAAACCCTCACATTTTCACTGCAACATTTCAGGCATTCAGAGGGAGATAAAAAACCCACCAAGGGAGCAGCCATTCTGAAAAGAGTTTTCTGCATTGCTGTGGAGCTCAGTGTCCTCCTCAGCCCATCCACCACCTTCCTTTGCATCCTTTTTTTGTTCCTTTTCCTCCTAAGCAGCCTGCTAACAGCTTATCTTCAACAGCCTTCTAAAAACAGAGCCCGGGGGATGTCAGAGACTGGAGACAGCAGTCAGCACTTCATCCTGCACTGCCTCTTCAGACTGGGCCATCTCAAGGAAAACCCCGGTGGGGCCAGAACCTTGGGTGTGCTCTGGGAAGGGTATCAGGTGCCACAGGAAAATGGGAAGAGGTTTGGAGAACAGGGAGGTGTCAGCAAAATGAGAAGTGGTCCCCACTCAGAGGCTGCAGAGCTCCTCCACAGCACCCACTTGGGCAGCAGGTGAATGTCAAACATCAGTAGCCGTGAGGTGGCTTTTCTTTCCTTCCTAAATTTATATCAGGGAAAACTGATTGGAAGGACTGACTGCAGCCAGGAAGAATTCAGTGGGGGTTCATGAAAGCAGCTTTCATCAAGTCTGGCTCAGGAAGGGTGTCAAAGCTGAACTGCAAAGTTATTTCTCTCCTAAACTCCACAGGGAGATTTTTTTTCTGGTCTATCCCAACCCTCGTGCACAGCCCTTCTGGAGCTCCAGCCTGGTGGAAACAGCTCTGCCCCAAAGCTCTGCCTGCCCTTGGGAAGGCCAGGATTAGGGATCACAGCTTGTGTCAAAATGGGCAGGAACACGGGCATCCTTTGAGAACAAACCCCTCAAACAGATAAAAGGAACACCAAGAAATTCCTCTATGCATGTGATGTAAATTCAGGCAGATCTGAGCACAGTTTTCCAGCTCTTGGGATGCTTGTGGGTTTGCAAAACTCCAGCTCCTGGAGCCCTGTGATTACTGGAGAATTACAGCTGGCATTAAAAAATAGCAACATTTAAAAAAAAATTTTCAAAGGGATTTGAAGACGAGTTGTAATGCCAGAATAATAAATATTCAGAATTCAGAGAGCAATAAAAAAATAATCCATATTGAGAATTTTGGGACTCCTGTGATTTCCATTTTGGGGACCGGTGCCACTGGTTTTTGGCACATGGGACAGGTATCCCATGAACATCTTGCTTGTGTAACTCCCTTTCTCCTCCCTAAATTCTCATGCAAAGCCATTATCCCTGACACAGAGAAGGAATACAGTTGATTGAGATGTATGATTCCCAACTTGTTTCTAAAAAGGGGGCAAGGCATGATATTGTACCTTTTAGAAGTACAGCCTGCACTTATTTATAAATTAGAACTAATTACAGGTAACCTGTCTTTGGCAGAAGTAAAAAGAAAAACCCAATTTTCCAACCTTGGCAGATGTTTCAGTGTCTTCCCATGATGATCTCAGTTGGCTTTATCAAGTGATACCACATTATAATTAGCTGAGGTAAATGCTACAATTCAAAGGAGGATGCCCAAGAGCAGGAGCTGGAGCTGCAGAAGCCTCAAGCAAAGAAGCTAATAAATGATACTATTTCAATTAGGCAATTACGTGTGAAAGAGCTGAGAGAGCTGGACTGGAGACAGCATTTCTTAATGGGTTGTTCAGCACTCAGGGCTCTTAAGCAAGATGTATGCTAGGAAAAATAAAAGCTTTTTTTTTTGTTCTAGGAAAAGAATTTTCACTGTTTTTGACATGTGTTTTTAGTCCCCCTTCTCATAAACCACACTGAGTGTATCTGAAGCACCTGTGAGAAAAGGTTGCTTAATTTATTCTTAAATTTTTACAAGAAAGAAAAGCTTTCTTAAACTTCTTTTTTTGAAGACAAGGTCTACATATAAGAATAAACATCCATATTGCATGTTTTAATTGTGCCCTGACTCAAGAATAATCAGCCTCCCTGACAAAACAGAGACATTTCTGAGGGTCCTAAAAAATCCCAAAATATTAAATCTTTACTCCTTCCACAGCACAATTCTGGCCTTTACAGGAACGACTTCTAAGCTTCAGGATTTTAAATGCTTCACATAAGATTACTATTATCATAGAACAAAGCCAAACAGGCTCTTGGAGAGTGCCTAAGGGGCTAGAAAAAACTCGTTTCTCCCACAAAATACCTGTGCAAGTCCCATGTCCACCTGAGTAATTGGAACTTCTAGATCCAGGCGTAGGCTGGGAAAGCATCAAGAGGAGTGGACACTCATTCCTGGATTTTCACCACGTCTTTGTTGATGTCTTGCACTGATAATATAAGAAATTGCTGATCTGCCTCTGAAAATTTCAGGTATTTCATTCCCCATGCAAAGTTGATGCCTCTCTGCTGATTCCCCCCAAAAGGGATCTCAGTTTTTGACTGTGGTTCCTTGGAATTATTGCTGGTGTCACTCTAATGATTATTGTAATATTAATTATGATGGTTATAGAAATGGTAATGGAAAATAACAATATGTACAGGGCATGGTCTTCATGTGGGAGATTCTCGTAGTGGCTACAGCCTTTTAAAGAAAACCTTTTATTATTTTTATGTTGTTATTCTCATTGGCTGGGGTGTGTCCAGGGAAGGGAACGGAGCTGGGGAAGGGGCTGGAGCAGCTGAGGGAGCTGGGAAAGGGGCTCAGCCTGGAGAAAAGGAGGCTCAGGGGGCCCTGGTGGCTCTGCACAACTCCCTGACAGGAGGGGCAGCCGGGGGGGTCGGGCTCTGCTCCCAGGGCACAGGGACAGGAGGAGAGGGAACGGCCTCAGGCTGGGCCAGGGGAGGCTCAGGTTGGACATCAGCAGGAATTTCCCCATGGAAAGGGTGGTCAGGCCTTGGCAGGGGCTGCCCGGGGAGGTTTGGAGTCCCCATCCCTGGAGGTGTCCCAGGAAGGGCTGGAGGTGGCACTTGGTGCTCTGTGCTGGGGACAAGGTGGGCATCGGCCACAGCTTGGATTTGATGATTTTGGAGGTCTTTTCCAACCTTCTTGATTCTATGATTTAAAACAAAGTTTATCTGGCCAAATAATGCATTTGCTCCTTTTCATCCAAAGGCAAAGCAGGTGGGAAGTGCTGAGCACCCCCAGCAAGCACAGCTGGGGCTGTTTGCTGTGCCTGGCACAGCCCTTGGGTGTCCTCGTGCCTGGTGAAGGATGTTTGAGAAAAGCAGGAGGGCTGCTGAGGCTGGGCCAAGCCTGGCCTGTTTGCACATCAGTTTTTTGGCCCAAGCAAGAACAAGAACCCCCAGGGATGAGCTCAGGGCCCATTCCAGCAGCTCTGGAATCCTCTCCTTCACTCCCCTGACAGTACAGGCAGCAAGTCTGAGTTAAGTACCTAAAGAAAGATGGCAAAAATGCTCCCCCTGCATCTCCTTTCAATGCCCCTGAGCCAAAACGTTCCCTGAGATTTAATCTGAACTGAAATAAAGCCTCTGTGTTTGATGCTATAAAACAAACGTGGCAGCTCTTTGACAAGACTAACAATAGGTCAGGCTTATTTGTAGAGAGGGAATGCTGACATTAGCTTGGGCCTGTAATAAACTTCTTTATAAACAGCTACTTTTCCAAACTGATTGCGTTTGAAATGCTGCAAGTTCACTTGACCTCCGTCCTCTTTGGGGTTAAGTACATCCTTGGGCTAGAGTTTAACACAGCACTTTGGGAATGTAAAGACTTAGGGTGCCTTTGGCCTTTCTACCAGCCCCATAATCTGCTTACAAGCTCGTCCTGAACTTTGACCCTTTGGAAAAACGTTTGCTCCACTTCAGCAGGGACATTGTGGCTCTGTCCTGTGAGAGCCAGAGCGATGGGAGAACGGGCTGGCTTTGGGAATTTAAGGGAACAGAGAAGGGCAGCAAGGTTTTGCCTGGCTGCAGAAGCTCTGATTCCTCCCACTACATAGGAAATATTATCAGTGCCCCACAAATCCTACTAAAGGAGGTCACTGGTTCTGCTCCAGCAGGGCACAGAGGGCCAAGCTCAGTTCCCTGCTCTGATGGGAACCAAAGGCTCACAGTGCAGCCCAAGGTAAGGCTGCATTTCCCAGCAGACAGCACAGCACACCTCCCTCACCCCCTGCCTTTCACACCGGCATTTATCTTCTTCTCCACCTGCCTGTATCTGGTACTGCACAGGAAATGCATCCCGGGCTTCCCTGCACTGCACAGAGAGGCATTTAGGTGGGAAATGGAAAACTTCTCTCTGTTTTTATCTAACCACAGCAGTGGGGTTGGTCATCTCTCCTCTCTCACACATCCACACATCAGGACCAAGGGCTCGTGCCATGGGCTGGGGTTGTGAGCAGCTCCACTTTGCAGAGGAATGGCTTTCACTGCTGGGCTGGGCCTGGAAGGTCCTTCTGGGTGCTCTCCTAGGACTTGGAGAAGGACAAAGAAGGAGTTCTGAGAGATTGGAGTTATTCTTTTCCACAGGTATTTTGTTGCCAGGGATCCCCACCCTGTTTTCTCTGCATTTCAGCTTGTTCCTTGGAATAGACATCCTGAGGCGCTGAAGTTGCCCAGACTGTATTCCCAATTCACACACACTGTTGTATCCAAACACCACCAGAATGACAAAACCCAGAGAGCATTCCTGAGACAGCTTTTGTGCCATGACTGCAGCCTGTGCTCAAGAAGATCAGCAATCTGAGCACGGGGCCTGCTGCCTCCTCCGTCTGAGCTGCCTCCTGAGCAGAGCGTGTCATCTTCGCCACGAGTGATGTGATTGAAGAGAGAAAAGTGTAAAATAACTTCATAATCACCGTTATTTATTTTTATTCCTGCATGGCTCGGGAGCACTTACCATGGACACATATTCCACAGAAGGACTTTGCCCACAAGGCTTTACAAGCTGAGTTGTCCCATTCCATTACTAAAATCCCTCTTGACCTCTGGGCTGAAGAATTTGATACAGATTCTTTTGGGAGATTAAAATTTGGAAACCCACAGCCCTGTTGTTACAGCTGGAGTTAGCTACAGCTCTACTTCAGACCACTTTTGTTTTCCATAGAATTTGATTTCTTTCCCCTCCTTTCTCTCTATCACAGCCAGGGCAGAGCTCACAGAGGGTAAACACTGCCTGGATGGAGCTCACTGGGGAAAGCAATGATCCAAACCCCAGAGGATTTCCCCACAGAAAGGCCACAGCAATATTTTAACCACCAACAAGTGCAGTTCTTATTGCACTTTTTCTCTGCGTTGAGTTTGCATGGCAAGATTTTGGTATCAAAAAAACTTGGTCTTCCCTGCGAGGGCAGTTGCTGAGTGAGCTCTCCCTGGCCTTATCTTGATTTTTTATTGTATTTTCTCTCCCCTGCCCAGCTCAGGAGGGGAGTGTCAGAGCAGCTTTGGTGGACATTGGTGTCCAGACAGGGTCAAGCACCACATTCCCACTTATTCCTAGATGAACAAACATTATTTTTGACACGTCCTTTGGGAAAGCTCCGTGTTATAACTCCCTCCCATGTGGCCTCTGTGAGAAACATATCTGTGGTGGTGGTACTGGGAAATTCTCACTGGGAGCACTCTGAGTTGTCCAACCCAACAGTCCTGACAGGTGAATCCTTGCACAGACATTGATATGAAATTTAAAATATTTGAGATGGTCTGCATCAAACCCCATCCAATTCCATCTACCCTGCTCTAAGTCTGTGCACAGTCTGGAATCCTATGAACAGGGGCAATATTCATGGAAGCTACCAGACAGAATTCTGTATTCTATGGTTGGAGTATAAACCTGTCCAGAAGACACACAATTAGCATTTAAACCCAAGACAAAATCACTTCCAGATGGCAAAAAATTGGTGTTCCACCTATAAATTAGCTCCCAGCTCCATCAGATGTTTTGCATCCCTCTCTGCTAAGTGTATCTGACAAGACAATATATAAAATAAAAGAAAATTAATGTATTCCATAAACTGCCTGCACCTCCCTCTTTTACAGCAGATAGCCTCCAGGAGTTTGGGTGTGCCCAGGAAAAACAAAGAGAGAAAAATTGTTCACTACTCCATATCAAAAGGGTGTAGGGCACCCTTTTTTTTCCCTCAGGATGGCAGACATACATATAATGTATAATAATTCTCATTTATTCTTCTCCTATGGCAGAACAATTCCATCTCATTGGTATCACAAAAGGCAGCAGTGGTTCCATTCCAAGCCTCAACTTCTCATTTATCTCATTTGGTGGCTGGTGAAGATAATTTCGAGGCAAAGTCGTGCTGGCCAAACTCAGCAGAGACAACTTTCCACCAGGACCCAAAGGCTAAATATTTCCACTGATTTCCACAAGAAACAGCTCTTTATGAGGCCCAGACCATTCACTTTGCAAAAGCAATGGTGGAAACATTTTTAGTTGCTAAGAATCTCTGCCAGAAGCCCGTGATGGACAGGTCCCAGCAGTGTCTATGGTCTGACTTGGCTTCCTTTGGCTGCCACCAGCCCATTTTCATTTGTCTTCATTTGGGTTTGGCTACAGTGCAAAATTCTACATCTTTTCCAAACCTCCTGCATCTCACAAAATAAGCAGACGTTTTCCTCAAATAGACTCTTGTACAAGGAGAAATGTCAGTACGGTTTTAGAAATGACCCATTAATGTCTTTTCAAGTAAAATCCTCACATTCTTTTCAATTACATTCCCAATCCATCTCATTTGTTTCTTGCAAACCTTTCTACGAGCTGCTGCTGAGTGAGGAATATCTGGGAAATGCACCCTGAGAACCTTCCATGGCTGCTGGAGTAGAGTTCATGCTCTACTGAATTCTAATTCAGAGATTTCTTTTTCCATTTTCTGTCTACCACTGCTTGATCAGAAATAACTTTATTTTTCATCACGAACAACAACTATCCAACAGTAGAAATATGCATTACATATAATACTGGTAGAATAATAGTGGAAATATATAGTAGATATAATACTAGAGGCAAACCAATGGAGAACTATTCTGGTCTAAAAGATTTAAGCAATTCTGGGAACTGAACGCTTTTGTAAAAAAATCAAGATCTAGGAAATGTTATTTCACAATGGCCAAGACAGGACTAACAAGAAAATGGTGTGATATGAACTGGTAAGTGAGAAATGCTTTCCTGGATCTCTAAAAACACTGAAGAAGTCACATCAAAGCTACAGAAATTGCCACTCCTAGTTCTTAGTGACTATTTTGTATTTTAAGGAGTGGGTAAATAATTCTGCCCAATCACTCTTGATGCCACCATGAGCACTTTGCAGCACATCAGGTCAGTTTTACCTTTATTT
Source organism: Orthonyx spaldingii (assembly GCA_013397795.1). NCBI lineage: Eukaryota > Metazoa > Chordata > Aves > Passeriformes > Orthonychidae > Orthonyx > Orthonyx spaldingii. The sequence continues at coordinate 312,231 of VZTJ01000996.1, read as the reverse complement.
GCAGCTGTTTTGGTGAAACAAAAGCCACCATGAGAAGAATCTCTCCTTGCCAAACTCCAAAACACCCAGCTGGGACCACAGCGCACCATGTGAGATCCACCATCCCATTCCCAAGGCTGCCTATGGGGCCGTGGTGTCTCCTGCCTGGTAAATATCTAAATTACCGAAACGACTTGGAATATCTCAGATGTAGCTGCTCAATTAATCTTCCCAGATTGTCAAACCAGCCCGTGGCAGAACATCTTTGGCTCCAAATTTGTCGAAGCAACAGGGCTTTGTTTCCAAGAGTCAGGAAGGAGAACATGTTAGCAAACAACAAAAGGTGAAATATCAAAGGTTCTCTCGAGTTAGCAGCTTTAAAGCTTTCTCATAAAACCGTCCTGTGACCCTCCAGACAAAATGGTGATGTTTCAATCATGTCATTACCCGAGGCAGATTACAATTTTTTTTAATTATTCTTCCCCTCTGCTTTCAAAAGGTTTGTTTTCAAGTGGGAGGAGAAGAGGCTGAATAGTGGAAAGGGCGTGTGCAGCTGTACCATGAAAAGTACATTTCAATACACAGAAATACACCCAAAAGCTTTCTAAATGTTGCAACATCCCAGACATCGCTGCTCCCGAGCACAGCATGAAAGAAGAGCAACCCTAAATCAGATAAATCCCACAGTAAATCAGGTCCAGGGGAGAGCAGAGGGGAGCAGACTCTGCTTTAGTCAAGTGCTGGGAGTCAAAAGCAGGGAGTGGGGTGGGAACCAGTTTTCCTGTTCCATGCTGGCACGAAGCTGTCCCTGGAGGGCCCTGCTGGCATTCACCTGGGTGGGAAGGGGAGACACATCCAAACCCTCCTGTCTCAGCCTCATTTTCTCCCATTTGTGGTAAAGATAATTCCTAATAGCAAGATTCATTCCTGGTCACACAGGCTGTCCATTTCCATAGGAATTTTGGGTTCAGGAAACTGGAAGTTTCTCATGAAAAGCACCCCTAAAACCCCCAAGTCAATAAACCTCCAACATCAGTCAGGAAACATTTATTTTTCATTCTCTCTGGCATTGTGATCTCCAGCAAGTTCGTTTAATTGTCCTTGGGTTTCCCCAGTGATAAAAACCAAGTAATAACAACAATAACATTCACTTATTTCTTTGAGGTCCTGAAGAACATTTACTCTGCAAATTAACATAATTTTCCTGACATTTTCTGCTATTAAGGTTGGGTTTTTCCTTGGAGAAAGGTTAACTGGGGCTACAAGAATAAGCTCTGACCCAAACTCGGCAGAACTTTGCCCAGGCTTCGTCATAGCCCCAAGCTGCAGCAGGAGAGGGTCAGGGTGGACATCAGGAGGAATTTCTTCATGGAAAGAGGTGTTAAACATTGGAAGGGGTTGCCCAGGAGTCTGGAGGAATCTGGAGGTGTCCAAGGAAGGGCTGGAGGTGGCACTCAGTGCTCTGAGCTGGTGACAAGGCGGGGATTGGGCACAGGTTGGATTTGGTGGGATTTTGGAGGTCTTTTCCAACCTTAGAGATTCTGGGATCATTTTTTGCTGATTAATAAAGCCTTGCCCTCATCCCAGGGCACAGCTGGGGGCTGACAGATGCCCAGCACGGAGCTGCAGCAGAGCAAGGAGCACACGGTCACCTTCAGAGCTTCTGGCAGTTCTTCTACCCCCAAAACGAGCTGTTTACAAAACCTCTCAGTGGGGGCACACTGGGGGCTTTGTCATATCAGGTACTGCTTTTTAAAGAGAGCAGAGTGCTCTTTTTGTTAACATGGCAACACTGCCCTCAGCCCTCAGCCCCGTGAGGGACGCTGCTGCTCTGCCTCACCCCACAGCCGGCAGTGCCACCAGGCCGGGCCGTGCTCTCTGCAGGGACAGCAGCGGGTTTTATCCACCAGGAGCACACGGCCACGAGCTTTAATGGCTCACAGCTGTTCTCTGGGGGGCAGAAATGACTTTATTCCCAGTTTATTGAAGTGTAACAGAGGCCTAAATCCTCGGAGGTATTAGGAGTTAAGGCAGGTTGAACTCGGCTGGAGTCGGGCACACACTGGGTGAGCCAAGCATCACACAGGCACTCGGAGGAGCAGCAGAAAACCAAATTTTGCCTCCTAACTCAAAAACCACTGCCCTGGCTTTGCCTCTCTTGAGCATCTCTTCTGCTCAGCTTGTGCTTGGTCCTGGGCATAGGGTTCGGGAACTCCTGAGCCAGCATTCCAGAGGAAAATGCATTTATATTTCTGCACAGAGTGTAGAGGAGCAAGGAGGAGATTCTGCTTTTCATCACATTTTGAGTTACCTCTTGAAAGTGTCCTTGTTTTGGGTTGTCACAGCACTGGGGAGCTGCAGAAGAGCTGGAAGAGGAACAGGGAGGAAAAATATCACAGCAAAGAGCTGAGGGGCTGATTCCTGGGCAAGGTGAGCTGTGAGTTTAGGTCAGGAGGGCAAGAAGTGAAGGCAAAGGTTGTTGGAGCAGCCAAGGAGGGGCAATCCAGTGACCCTGACCATGTCCTGTGCCCAGAGATGGACCTGCAGCCATGGATCACAGGAAGGGGACAGGGGGGCCTTGTTTGCCCAAATATCAGCAGAGGATTAATGAGAAAAAAGAGAATTATCTGGGGGAATGCAAAGAAATCCACGTTTGGCTGTGATGTCTCAGAGGAGCATTAAGTGTTTGCAACTCTGAAATGCCCTCAGGATGCAGAGGACCTCAGATGGGAGACAGGAGTTTGATGTAAAGTGGTTTGTCCATCTTTATCTCCTGACAGTCTGTGTCGTGCCCTTCTCAACCCAGAAAGGAAAGAAAGAGACAGAATCCCAGTAAACCTCTCCTCAGGATGGTTATGTTTGAAGTTCAATGGCTTTTTTTTTCCTTTTTTTTTCCTTTTCTCTTATTTTATATATATATTTTTTTTTTGCCTTTTTTCTTTTCCCTCTTGGCGTGTGACTTTTTCATGTTGAACTAAGGGGGTCTAATGAATGGAAAACTGAAATTGGAGGATTTTCATTATTTAAGGAAATTAACCTCATTTAAAGGAAATGAGTGTTCAGAGGCAGAAAGGAAAGTCATAATTTAAATTATATCAGAAGCTGGTTTTCCTTATGTAACATATTATTAAACAGTGGGGAAAAGCTTTCACTAGGCAGCCTCAGGGAGCACTCAGCAACTATAAAGAGGGTTCACATGCATGGCTCTAATATGTTAATAAATTATGCTAATTACAAGCAAGGGATTAGAGAAGGGGAAATCAAATAATGGTGCAGTAACTGGGCCTCTTTCAACTTAATTTGCAACATCGCCTGTCTGGGCTCCTCGTGGAGTTACGGGGTTTGTTTGCTGCTTTCAAAGGCTCTGAACCCCTCTCTTGTCTGTGGGAAGAGTGGCGGTGTCACCCTCCAGAGACAGGGGGTGAACAAATGAAGGGTGAGAGGAGCAAAAGCGAGGATGGGCCCTGTCCCCGAGGAGATTCCGGAGGCTGGGAAGAGCCAGCACAAACCCCGCTGCTTTTGCAGGGTGCCAGCCTGGAAACCTGGGTGAAAAATGCTGTGAAAAGGAATGGACTGGGTCGGGTTCCTGCCTTCCAGGACCTTTCAGAGGTCCTGCAGCTTCTCCGAGCTGCTGGAGGGGAGTGTGTGCCCTCAGCTGCCAGCCCTGTCCTGGTGACATCTCTCCCTTTGCTTCACAGAAGAAATTCCCACATTTCACCTGAATGGTTCTTCTCCCCAAGAAACAACATGTCTTTTCTTATTCGGAATTGGAGCCATTCCTTGCCTGGGGGCTCCTTTATCTCATTTTGAGTGACTTCTCAGTGGGTTTTGGATCGCTGATGTCAATTTTTTGATGGACACCTTCCCTTGCTGTTGGAGGTTTCCCCCTTTTTTTTATCCTTCATACGAACATCTCAAGTGGTTTGACAACTCTGTTCCTTTCCTTTGTGACTTGCTGAAATTTATGACAGGAGGAATTGGAACAAATTAAAACAAATAAAAGTAATGTAAAAATGTGCTTTATTTGTAGTTTTGTAGTTAATCCAGGGTGCAGAATCTCATTGTCCATCACATCCTGGCTGCAGCTGGATGTCCTTCAGAGAAGGGTGGAGGTCAGAGGGACAAAAAGCTGAGTCTGCTAAGGAAGGGTGACATTGGTGCAGAGATGGGGAAAGCTCTGTCTCTGCACTGTGCAAAGTGCTGCCCAACAGCTCAGATCTTCCTGGGAAGAGCTAATGGAAATAGACACAAATGAACATTCACAAGCCCCAATTTTCTCATTAAAAAATACAGAGAGTTGAAAAAAATAGACCTAACCCCGACTGTGTTTACTGCCTTTAATAAGACACTGGCTTTTACCCTTAGGAAAAGGACAAGTATTCATTTTCATAAATTCCTTTTTAATAGTTTTTTCCTTCTTTTGCCCCTTTCTTTTTTTTTTTTTTTTTTCTTCTTCATTCCCTTTTTCTCTTCTTCTCTCTCTTTTTCCCCTCCATCAGCAAGGGGGGTGGTGAAAGAAAACAGAGACAAGCCAGATGCCTTTCAGTGCTTTGATCAGTTCCTCTGCAGACAGCCAGGCTGCCTCCTAGCACCTCTTTAACTACAGCTTGCCAGTAAGAAAATGAGCTGTTTTAACTCTGCAATTACAGTGCCTGCTGAATGCCTGTCATCACAGCAATAGGAACCTGATCTGAACTGTATATCCACTGGAGAGAGAATTACAGCAACCAGGGCAGAAAGTTAAATACCCCCTGTGGCGCTGAGACTCATATAAACGAAAAAAGTCCCCATCGCAGGCCTTCTCTGCTGGTGAAAATACATAAAACACTGACAATCCCGCTCAGGGCTGCTCAGGAGAGGCAGAGAACTGGGAGCTTTAGGGTGGTGCCATCCTGATTTTTAGAGATATTCTTGGGAATGATGGCTGTGAATGCCTAAAAGAGGCTGGTGAGGGAAGGAAAGGCATAAACGGGGTAAAAAAAAAAAAAAAAAATTATAATATAAGCAAAGCCATGTGTGCAGTGGGTGCTGCTCCGTTCGTGGAACAAACAGAAAAGCATCTGTGGAGCCGAGGCAGGAGGCAATTTGCCTTTCAACGCCATCTCTGCCCGGCTCTGCCATCGGCACACAGATGTGGCAGGGCGGCTGCCGCTGCCGAAACGGGCCCTGTCCCTGTTCCGAGGGCGAGGCGTGAAAATCTGGGTGACTTCACAAGCATGCTCGGGGAACAGGGCTGGGATTTCCTCCTCCCCGCAGGCTCCGCTTTAATCACCACACCGGCCTCCCCCGAGGCACACGGCGACTTGTTTGAACCCCTGAGAATATTGTATAATCCCATTGTGTGCATTCATTTTCCAGCCACCCTCTGTTAAATTATCCAAATCCAAAAAAAACCCACCACCACCTATTTGCATTCATGGGCATTTAATGTGCTGGCGTTTCTTTGGGAAATATGCAGAGCAATTGCAATTGGGGGCTGATCCAATGCATATTCAATCAGGCAGCCCTGAACTAGACCTTTGCAAGACTTAATTCTTGCAGCTTGCTTCACTTACAGTTTATTTCATTTACCTGGAAAATAAGTGGGTAGCAGGCACTTCTTCAAGGCTGCTTCCATCACAACAAATGATCTGCCCATCATGAGAATGTGAGGTTAGAATTATACAGCTTTGACTGACTTGAATATGTGGGAAAAGATGGATTATAAGTAGACAGCTCAAGCCAGAATGTTATTAATTGGTTAATGGCTGTTTTATAAAAGTATTTTCCCATGGATCATGGCCTGTTAGAGGAATAAAATTAGATAGCAACTCCTCCAGTGCACAGGATAAAGGCCTAAGAATTCAATCTTATGGGCTTTGTTTCTAATTCTTTCAATGTGTATTTTTATTGGGGTGATTTTAATACCTGCATGTTCACCTTTCTATTCTGATACATGTGCTCCCATCCCCAGTTATCTCAGGGGTGAGTTACAAGCACTAAGTGCCTCCTGTTATGTTTACAAACATCAGGCCAATGTTTTCACACCGAAAGGGCAGCGCACAAGTGCCTCGCACAGCTCCTGCTCCCTGCCAGGGGTGGCTTTGAACCACCCTCCGAGGGGCCCTGAGATCCAAAGAACAACAGGACTTTGGAGAGAGCTGCTTGGGGAGCTCTGTTTTATTTGCTTTGGGTGAAGCAGGAATCTCTTTATTAGAGCCTGCAGGCCAGGGGAGCTGCAGGAACGTGCAGTGCCAGCCCGTGGGCTCCCAGCGGGGTGAGCACAGCCCTGGCACTCGCCCTGGGGCCCCTCTGATCCCCCAGACAGTGCTCAGGGTGCAGATGCATCCTAGAGCAACCCTGTGCCAGCCTGCAGTGAGAAAAACTCCTAAGAATCCTGGGTTTTGACTGATTCCCTGTCCCAGCTTTCTCAGCATGGCTGGCTCCATGAAAACCCACACACTCAGCCCCAGCTCCCAAGGGGTGGCACTGGGGGTACTTAATCCCATCCCTGGCTCATTTCAGGCCTTCAGCTACATAAACTCACTCTGGTTTCACCCTGTGCTGGCCTGAGGCAGCCCAGGACCAGCGCAAAGCCACTTTTCTCGTGGTTTCACCCCCATCTCAGGCTGCCCCTTGATCAGGACCCCACTGAGAGCCCCTCTGGAGCAGGGCTGTGGGTTGGGTGCATCCAGCACACGTTGGATTGCTCGATGTTCTTCTGATCCAGAGGGATGAGCGGCTGTTCCGAGCTGTTCCGAGCTGCTCCCGAGTGCCAGGATCTCTCTCCTCGTTTACCTGCGAACATCCACGGCACTGAGGTGTGCTGAGGAGAACAAGCAGCTCGTGCTGCAGACTCAAGCTCCCTCTGCTGAGGAAAACCAGAATTTAATCAGCAGTGGTTGAGTCGGACTCGACTCGTTTCGGTGTCAAATTAAGTGACAGCGTAAAGCCCTTAATGATCTTCGTGGCACAGGAGGAAGGAGAGAGATCCCCTCGTAAAAATCCGGTTCAATTAAACCTCTCCACACCCTCTCAGTCTGGCTGCTGTGGGATGTGGGCTTTGGGGCTATTAGTGTAGAACACCATAAGTCCTTTCCTGTGTAATTCTAATGACAAGGGACTGTTCTCATCACCTGCAAAATCACCTACTCAAGAGGACAAGTGGCAAGTCACACACGGATTGCTATCATACGGGATAATGCACAGCCTAAATATTTACAAGGCTCTGCTTTCTTTCAAGAAACCACATGTATTTACAGATGTTACTGAAGGCAAAATTCAGCCAATAATAGCTCATCCTTATATTAGACCATTAAAATGCTGTGGCTGAAGCTGTTTCCTTGCTGAGTTAATGTGTCCTGATGTACTTATCCTGCATGTTTCAGCTGCTGGGGGGTGTAGAAATGTGATGCAGAGATTTATTCTTCCAATAGCTGTGGGTTATTGTGGACATTTCAGGCAGAATTAATTTATCCTATCATAAATGTCTGAGAGGGAGACACTAAAAGCTGAACTATTCTCCATTTGCAGAGGGAGATCTCCACAAAAGAAACTCTGTTTAATATTGCAAAAATACCTTTGATTTGTGATTAAGAGGATATAGAAGCAGACACAATTGATCAGGCAATTTAAATATTAGCCTACTTGGGAATTTGAAATAAGACAGAGCAGCTGTTTATGTTGTATGATGTTCTTACCTGAAAGCCAGGGTTTTCCTAGGAAAGGAATATCAAGAATATCTATAAAGGCACTGGAGATACTCCTGACTCTCCTGTAATTTTCAGCACCCTTTGTCTAATTATTTATGATGTTTGACTTCTGGGTTTAAGTTCTTCAGAGGAACCAGACCTCCAAAAAGATCGACCCTGAAAACAGATGTTTGCACTTCTGTTTTCACTCCATGCTGGTTTTTTGGTGAATAACGGATCAGAGAATAGGAAATGTCATTTCTTTGATTGTACTTCAAGTGTGGCCAGGATGGTTTGGATGGTGGCAACAAGGCTCTGAGGATCTGACAGTGCTTTCCATGATTGTGACCATTACAGTAACTCTATTTTTCTGATTGCTGGCTGCTTTTGCTGTATAATTTGCACTTTACAGTTTCAAGGCATGATTTCCCCTGCCTGCATAATATGTGAAAATAAAGGAGCTTCTCCACTGTCAGGGGGACACGTGAGGGTGCTGTGGGTGTGAATGGAAAGAGAAACACCTCTCAGAAATAACTCAGCAGAGGAGAAAATGCTCCATGCACTGACTCCAGATCCACAGTTTGTACCTCTCTTTCAGCGTCAAGTTATTGTTTGCACTCCAGATTTAGTTTGAAAATAAATAAACATTCCAAATTAACTTTGGGTGTAAGCTGCAGCGAGATATTGCCATTGATTTGCAAAGGGCTGGCATTTGGTCTCAATTAAATTCCCCCAAACTCAGCTGCTGCTGTCTCATGGCACATAACCTGTTCTGAATCTGGTCCCTCTGTATGACAGATTCACTTTTTTTTCTAGCAGGGGTGCCTGTGGGGAAACCAAGTCATGTGCTCAAGACAGAGAAGCCTTAAAAGCTCCTACCTGCTGTTGGCCTAGTTCTTAACTCCATGAGTCTTTCTCCTTTCTTAAGAGCATCAAAAGCCTCTGGATGTAATTAAACCCTGTGTTTCAGTTATGTTCATCCAGTACCACATCACAAACAATATGAAGGGATTAGGGAATCACACAGCAACAATAAATCCACCCTTGTTCAGCAAAGAGTTTACCAGATGGGGCAACTTTCCTTGCAGTGTTGTACAAATTGTTCTGAGCAGAAAAACCACAGGTGTCTTTGTGTGGGGGCCACAGCAAACTGAGTTAGGTTAAAAGGATCAAGTGAACGTTGTATTTTCCCTTGGATCTATCAGGTCCGTGTCATTTTTGTATGAGATAATCATAGATAGACCAGGCGTGAGAACAACCAGGAATTTTGACCACCCATAGGCCAGTGGAGACTTTTCTTTTGGATCTTGAGTGATTTAACTGTATTCAAGAGCACCAAAATTGTGAGCATCCTAAGGGACAAAGGTCATTTACTTGAGCAGAGAGGAAGTTAAAGAATAACTTGAATTTTTACAGAATGCAGAGATATAAGGGAAACACTTATGGGCCTGTCTGACCAAACTATTCTGTAGCTGTTCACAGTTGAAGGGCAACAAATCCAGCTGAGAAACAGCCCAAAATCTCCAATGATACCCTTAACTAGAGGTGTGAAGGCCCAAAGCCAGGAGAAGGGTGCATTTCTGAAAGGTAGGAATGCTCTTTCTAGTCCAGCTCCATACTCTGGGCCAGACAGAGGCTCCTCAGGGTGCAGTCCTCCACCTTATATAGAGCCAGACCAAGAATTCAGATGAGAAAACCAAGAAAGTCCCTTCTCACCTCAACAATCTATGGTTTTATTATTCATTTCAGTTAATTGCTTTTATTGAGGGTGCAAGATTGAACAAATTCATAAAGTGCACCCTTGACTGACCCAGAGCATCTCCCCAGACTCAGAAACAAATTCACACAGATCATGATCAAGCTGCCTCCTAATGTTTCCTTGGATAAATGAAGCAATTTCCTTAAACCATTTTATAGAGAATTTCCTTCCCAGCAACTTTGCAATTGGTCCATTTTCTTCTAGAAATAGGGGCTGTTTTGGTCCGTAATCTTTGGAGATTTCCTCTAAAGGAACCCCTGTCTCACAGTGGTCAGGAGTCTTCAATGGCCAGGCCATTCCCTGGGGTGTTGCCACAATGCAGGGGAGGAGCAAAGAAAAAGAGCTGAGGACAATGAATGGACATTAGAAAGAGGTGCAGCAGCAATAGCCAAGGGAGAGGACAAAGATCATTCTGGAGAAGCACTCAGTGGATTGTGGTTTTCATCTTTTACAGGGGTTTCATGTGTATCTTGCTTTTATCACTAAACTGGGCCGTCACAATGTCCTCTCTTTCACCTGGCCCCCAAAACTGTTGCTCAATGTTGCAGCCAAAGGGATAATATTCAAAAGGGGACTTGACTCATCACCAGCAGTGGTTAATGCCTTGTTTTAGTTTTCTTGGCACTGGGCCTATGTGTGGATTTGCATCTGGATCAGCCTCTGTGTGAGCTGCCAGTCCTGCAGGCCCCCTGGGAGCCATGGCCTGGATCAGCCTGTCCAGGGAGGTGCTGGGCTCTGAGCTGGGTTAATGCCTGGCTCCCTCTCATTGCTCCTGTGAGCCACTGTCACCCTTGCCTTGCACTCCTGGCTCCAAGGGCCGTGCCTTGGTCTTGCTTGAGCCTTGCCTGCTCCTTGCTTGGCACACAGCACTTGTAGGGTTCCTGAGCATCACTCTGGTTTCCAACTCCTCTTTCTCCTCCCTTTTGGACTGGAAAAGTCTTTGTCTCCCATTCCTCATCTCTGTTTCCCCCATCACTCTGTCTCCCTCCTCCAGGCTGACCCCAGGCCTAGCTCTAACCACTGACCACAGGTGTCCAGCCTCTCTGAAGGTCCCAAATAAGAAAGGATAAGGAACTGCACTAAGATCTCTCCTCTGATTAGTTAAGAAGTCTTCTGAAAATATTCCTCTCACAGGATGCGTGAACATCTCTTTTCCTACAGATGGTGCTTCTCACAGGGTTGGATACCAAATCCCAGCTTGTTCCACAGCCTCAAGGTCCCTGGGAGATTTCTTTCAGACTATTCTAAAAGTAAAGAGCGAGCAGAAAGATGTGCCTGGATATGCAAAAAAAATCTCTGAAGAGGAGGACAGGTGTGGGTTTATAGGCCAGAGAGTCAGAGAGGTCGGAGAGCCCCACCATTCCCACTGAAGCTGCACCCGGGCCTGGAAAAGAACACAGCCCTCCCCAAACTGCTGACATATCATTGATGTTAAACTATTAAATTATTTAAAGTATTCAATTCTGCCCGTTTCTCTTGCTTCTGCTGAGCAGAGACTTCTCCACCAGCCCCACACCATTTCCTCATGACCCATTAAAAGGCTGGTGCTCAGAACCAGCGTTTTGCTGACAACTCTGCAGTCACTGGGGCACTAATTATGCCCTCCCCTCCCCTCCCAGCGTTTGATGTCATGAAACTCACAGGAGCATCATTACTTTGAGGATTAACACATCCAGAGGAGCTCCCCTCCCTCTGGGGATGTACCTGGGGAGGGTGGGCCCTGAGCTCGCAGCCTCAGGAAGAAGCAGGAGCACCCCATGAGCAGCTCTACCCCTTGTTTGGGGCAAAAAGGGTTGGGGAGCTGTATTCAGGAGCAAGTTTAGGCCCAGCTGAATGCTTTGTTTATAAACTCAGTGTTTTCCTCAGCTGAATCTTTGCTTCCTCTCAGTTTCTTTTTGGGATTGTTTTTCCCTGCCTTGTTTTCCTCGCTGTTACATTCATCTGGGCCCTGCGATCCTGCAAACGGCCCCTCTTGCTCTTCACCCCTCACCCCCACAGAAAAGTTTCAATTTGTGAACCCCACAGCAGAGTAGGAGCTATTTTGGAATATAAAATATGAAAAGGAAAAGGCCTCCACCTCAAATCCATGTGGAATTTTGCCCATCTGGAAAACCAAAGAGATTGTGAGTGCGCCAATGCAAGGATAGGGAGAAAATCAAGAGGTAGGCCTAAATCCACTTTCCAGAAAACCCCCAAAAATAAATAGTGAGGTTGATTCCCACTGAACTAAGGGTGTGGAGGCACTGGTGGCTTGTGTGCAATAGTGGCAGGCCAGGCTGAAATTATCTCAGGTGTTGTCTCTAAGTTGTCCTGAGAGAGCTTCTGCTGGCGGTTGGGTGAGTTCAGCTGCCTGATCTTTCCGGACTCAATGGGTTTTCTTTCCTGACCATTAAATCCGTGATGGAAAAAGAAAACTAATATAAAACCTGAGTATTCTGCGGCCACTCATGCAAGTGCAGTCTGTGTGGAGTTGTATCGACCCTTGCCTTACAGATCCATATCCCATCTGCAGATGATTCCCACACTTCTGTCACGTCTGGGACAACGACCAGAAAAGAGATTGAAGTTTGAGCACATACTGGCAGCACGTTGATGAAACACAGTTTGCCTTTATTTTTTTTTTTTAACTCCATCTGTCTTGCAGACTACAGGGAATAATTAGAAGATAATCTCCCTCAATTCCACAATATATAAAGCAATAAAACAGATGCCAGGATTGAACGCTGGCTGGAGCCAAGTTACACCACCTAATCTCTTTCAAAAGCTGTGATTTTGCTAGAATGTTGCAAAACCAGGGAGATTATGCTTAGGATGCAATGCAGGAGATTGGGACAAAGGAGCCATATCAGCTTTCTCCACATACATTTGGAAGGAACTGGAGGCTTGGCTTTCAAATGGCAACTTGGGAACAGATCAGCTGGGGACGTGGTAATCTTCAACATAATTAGCACACTTATGACATTTTTAATTAGCACATTTCTGTAGGACTTTTACTCCAGTGTTTTCACAAAGGCTGTGGGGTTTAGGCCCAACAGAAGCCCAAGGAGGGGGAAGTATTTGCCTGAAGTCAATAAAAAGCATCTGGTGCTGAGTGTGTTCCTCCTCTTCTGGACCACTGCTTTTCTGGCATGTGAGGCACCCACTGACTGTGGGTGTAACTTGTCTGTCTGGGTAATTGTTTGATAATAAACAACAGATCAAGGGGAGATATTTCTCTGGATGCTCAGAGTCTCTCTGAGGGCATTAGTGGCAGGAGATAAACTCAGAGAGGGTATAACTAGTTGCAATATTAAAAAAAATCCCAACCAACCAGAAAAAAACACCCCCAAAATAAACCCTCAGAAGGTGACAGGCTGAGAAAGCTGGATTTATGCAGACAATTCACATTCAAATGCAATTTTATCTTCTGCAGTACTGTGGAGGTGGTGAGATTGCCCAGCTCTGCTAATAGGGCTTGCATGACATCTTACATACTTAGAGTCTATTCCTTAGGCAGCGCTGCATAATAAGTGTCTAATTATTATTATGATTACACTTGGCATTTTTAATAACAGCAGTAATTGGGTGATGTTGACGGCCTCATTTTCGGATCCTGGATTTGGCCTGGAGCTGCAGTCATTAAGGGCTGGCTGAGGAAGGAATAACGTATCACGAGACGCATTTCACGTCCCAGATCCCTGCCAGGCTGCAGGGGGAACGCTGACGGTGTCCTCAGTGCTGGGAGGGGTCTGTGCCTTCTGACAGATTCCTGAGGCCTGGGTGACGCAGGGAGATTTCTCAGGGAAGCACACTCAGGTCACTGGGAAAAGCTAATTAAAGTGGATTTCACTTTGATCAGCTCCTTACAACCACACTGCGCTGATAAGATCAAATGAAACTGTGCTGTATCATAATGTGTTTTAAAATGGAGAAGGGTGTGGGTATTACAGAGCAGTGTGACCTAATGGTTTAAGGGCTGGCTTAGGCCTTGCCAGGCTCAGGTCTAAGCCCCAGGAATCAGGCTGGATATCCAAACAAGACACAGAGGCTGCGATTTTGGCAGGGAGTTTTAGCAGATGCAAAGGTTGCCCTCGGAAAAGCACACACACGAGCAGTTGACTTGAGGCAGATGGGATGGAAGTGGTGCTTTGGGGTAAGCATATGCTTTACACACTCGTGAAATGAGAACAGGTTGCCAAACCAAAGCCTAAGAAAGGAGCTGTGGTGGCTCTCTAATCCTAAAAGATTTTTAGTGAAATAAAAGAGGCGGCTGCTCTTCTCTCTATCCTTGTCTCTTGCAGTTTGTCACTCACATCTCCCAGTGACTTTTGAGTTTTTACACATGGAACAGAGAGGCAAAAATCTGAGGGAGAGAAGAATTCCTATTTGGGAGGTATAAATCAATGTCTTTGAAAAAGAAGGAAAGGAAAGGAAAGGAAAGGAAAGGAAAGGAAAGGAAAGGAAAGGAAAGGAAAGGAAAGGAAAGGAAAGGAAAGGAAAGGAAAGGAAAGATGAATACAAAAAGAAAAAGCCCATCTTGGACTGCCACATCTCCAAAACTACCTTTGGAATGTATTAGGAGGAGACAGGGGGAAGGAGCATATTCAGGCAGTGTCACCCAGGAATCTCTGCATGTTTAGGAATTAACATTAAACAACATTAAACACACACTGAGGCACGTGCTGAAATTGGGTCAGGATTAATGAAAGGCTAAAATCCGACCTGCTTGGAAGCCCCAGTGCTTCGGGGTGTGTTCCTGAGCTCCAGTCCATAACTATTATCAAGCCCAGATGTCTCCATCCTCCAGCAAATTCCTGTACTTAGGAAAAATTCCACCAGAGGCCACTGTTGTTAAATAGATGTGGGAATTGTAGCCTGTGCGATGCTAAGAAAAAAACATTCCTTGAGGTTTCAGGGCGTTCTTTTCCCACCTGCTGATTTTAAGAAACCAGGTAGATGATTTCTAAAATCCACATGTATTTCTCCCTCTTTCCCACAAGCCAGCAGGTTACAATCAGGATTTTTCAGGAAGTGCAGCACACACTGGAAAACCATTGTCTTTGGCACAGAAACTTGCAGAAAATACAGAAATGTGAATATAATTAAGCAAAGGAAGATAACAGGCAATTGATGCTTGATTTCTCCACAAATTTAACAAGTCTTATTTGAACAGAATATCTAAAATAAAAAGTGTCATACAATGCAGAATCTTACTAAAGCAGAGCTCTTTTATTCCCCATCCTCATGATTCAGTCCTCTTGGGCATTAAATAAAAAAATCTCATAATAATTTGCTTTTGTAAACATGCTGGAGCCTACAGGATGATTTGTGGTCCAGAAATACTATTACAATAAAAACACCTTCATCAAAATTCATTCATTTTCACCTTTATGGAGAGTAATCTTCCAGGGGTGACTGGGGAGGGGGTTGCAGTCTATTAAAATTCACACCTTAAAATGAATGTCATTCACATGGTCCTGATTAGGTACCAGGACTTGAGGAAACAAGGTGTCAATGAGATATTTAACTCTTGACTAAAAAGAATATTTTTGCCAGAAAATACTTGGACTACCACGGAGTTTGCCCAAGCATGAATTTGAGTCTGGAAACGGGAATGGGGAGAGGAGATTTTTCTCCCTAGCATGAAACAGTTCTCGGGCAAGCAGAAGTTTATTCTGGAAATATTTAGGATCACAAAAAGCAATACCAGTAATTAGTTCTACAGCCTAAAACCAAGTTATTGTTGTTTTCCCCACTTGTTTTAAATCTGAAGCTTTATGATGACAATGTAGACACCAAGATTCATTTAAAGGAGAAAGCTGGGTTTGCTCTGGGGTGTTAAACAAAGCTCTATAAATGCAGATGGAGAGCTGCGAGTTTGGAAGGGAGGTATTTAATTTAACTCAGAGCCTGATAAAGATGTAAAGCCTGTGTGTTTCCATAAGCCAACAAATTGATATTGACTGGTCTAACACATCAAGGACCTTGGAATTCTCCAGGATGCAGAATGTTTAATGCAGCAGAGCTGGCAGCTCCTTTAGCATCCTAACAAACTGCCTCGGACAACCTGATGGAACAGTTTGCATCACAGAGCTCAATTTCCCATCTGCTGCTGATGAAATCACTCTCTCCAACTGCTTCCCTGCTATTTGACTCAGGATAATGCTTCTTGGCCAGCCAGCAGCTTCTCTCCCGTCATCAATAAGCATTTTAATTGACAAAATAAAATCCTAAATGCGAATTGAATTTTGTCGGCAGCTCCAACTCCTGCCCGAGCCCGAGATCCCGGCCAGGGGTGCAGAGCAGCACTAGAGGGCATTGGAGGCACACAGGCGGCACCAAATATTCCCTCTCCACAGTTCTGGTGTGGTTTTTTTCCTGGGAAAAGGTGAACGATTGAGCAGTGATGTCTGTCTCAGCGCGGTCTCTGCATGGGCAGCCAGCAGGGTGGGCAGGTGGGATGGTGGCACTCCTGCCACCAAATGCTTCATCTCCCTCCTGCCTGGGAGTAAAGCAGGGGAAGCTGTGGCCTTTCTCATGCAGAAAATTAGAGAAATGGGTTTTTTGTTTTTTTTTTTTTTTTTTAGGGTATTTGCAGCTCAAGGACGAACTCCCAGTCTGTGCCTGAGGGGATTTATCCCAGAGGATGGTGCTGCTGGGAGCTGTGGCTGCCCCATCCCAGCCTGGTGCAGGGTGTGAGGGTTTGGGGGTCAGCCCTGGCCCGCCCCATCCCATCCAAGGGGTTCCTCGGCGGGGCTGGCTCCAGACACTGCTACTGCAATAATAAAGATGAATTAGTAGTGATCATAATGATAATGATAATAATAACAGCAATCAGTACATGATCTTCAGGCCCTCCAATCTATGAATCTCTGATGGGATCTGCATTGTAGTAAATCCTCCTGTAATATTCTCAGGGCCACCTTATTTAAATATTTGCTTAGTGCAGCAGATAACCCTGGTAAAATGGAGTGATCTGTCAGGAGGAAATAAATGTAATCTCCCCCTCCTCCAGCCACGCAGCTGCCTGTGCTCCAGCACATGCTTTAAGCAAAGAAAGTGCTGTGCAGCATTTAGAATTTCTGCATATATTTTGGGTTTAAGCCCAGCCCTGTGGCTGTGAATTCACAGCATCTCCCCCCAATGCACACACACACGAACACAGCCCTGATCTGCATCACATCTGCCTGTCAGAGGGTTTTCTCTGGTAATTGTAGAGTCCTCCTCTGCTTGGCTCTGCCCAGAATGAAAAGAGGGGCTCTTTGCATTCCCTGGAGTGCTCGTTTTGTGCAAGTGTTCCAGTCAATCCCATCCCCGACAAGCTTTTGGGAGGGAACAGCACACTGGAATTGAAAATGCCTGAATATTAATGGGATTTAGTGGTGCAATCTAGGAAAGGAGCAGCCAGCCCCAGCACAGATCAGTGCTGCTCACCTGGTAAGAACTGAGCCCTGCAGCCCCAAATGTGTGAGAACTCCTGCAGCTACAGACTCATTCAAGAGCAAGAATTTAAGAAAAGCACTCTCAGGAAAGAGGTTTCACTCTGCTGCTGCACAAGCCAGGGTGGCAGCCACCTGCCTTGCTCCAGGGAATAGTTCCTACAGCCAGAGCTGAGCCAGTACACAGATTTTTCTGCTCATTTCTCACAGTTTTATTGGCAGTTGGTTTGATCTTTCTATATATCCTGGGATCTAATGCATGATGGCATTTGTGGCTGAGTTTTCCTATGCACAGGGCTCATAGAGACGGCCCAGAACTCCCAGAAATTCCTTGAGCTGATCAGATTTGTAGTTCTTTAATGATCACTCAGTGGCATCATGTAAGCTGTGCATTCTTTGCATTCATTAACGTGGTTCAGAGCCCTTGGTACAGAGATCTCATCTCTCTGCTCACAGATCTCCTCCTGCAAGAGGTTCTACCATTCTCCTTAAATCAGATTTAATGCTTGAATTGCATGACCTACAAATCAAGCTAAACACAATGTACTTCCAAATCTGAAGAATCTCATGTCAGCTGAGTGTTATTTTCAGGGTCCATGTGAAGGAATTGGTGACCAGCACTCTGAAAAGAATCACATTTCCCATTACACTGGACTAGGAGCACACCTCCAGTCAGTTACCATGTCCCAGCTGAGCAGTGGAAATCTGTAGTAATGAGCAGTGCTTCTTAAAGCCAGACCAACTCCTCACCTGTGATCATCTCACCATATCCTAAAGCACCTAATTTAAAAGTTATTAGGGCCCCATGTGGAATCTATGCACTGGACATGCTACAGCAAACAAAAATCCCATATTCCTTTAGAGCCACCAACTTGATGCCTTTGCTTATCCATCTGCCTAAACTTCCTTGCTCTCCCCATCAACCCAAAGCCTCGTTCTGCAGGGCTGGGGCTGAGGACACCGTGCTGGAGGTGCCTTTGCAGGGTGGCCTGAGCATCTCTGACGAGCTACCCTGCCACTTCCCCCAGGAGAACCAGGCATTAATCCCAGTGCTGCAGCCAAATTCCAATCTAGGTCATTTCCAGCAGTTTAATTTCCCCCAGTGGCTCCATTTGGGCCTGGTGTTCCTCATTTGGGCCTGGTGTTCCTCACCCTCTTCTGAGCTGGTCATGGCAGCACCGCTGCACGGCGGTGACAGAGGTTTCTTCTCACATTTGGCTGCTTGGCAGGGACAGGAAAGCTTCCCCAGGACAGACAGACAGACTTTGCAGGAATTTTTGGCATCCCCTGATGCTCTGCACAGGGGAGGGAACTGTTCCTGCACAGACAGAGCAGCCCCTCCTTTGTGACACTGTGTGTGCACCATGAGCTGTGAGTGCTGGGGACACAGGACACACCCCATGGGATGTCCCTTGGCGGGTCTGTCCCACCCAGCTGCGGTGTTTGGGAGGGTCAGCACCCTCCCCACTGCCCACAACCCTTCCCAAGGCCTTCCTGCTGTCACCTCTGGCCCTGGGAGGTGCCAGGAGAGCCCTAAAGCTCTTTTTAATCACAGTGTGTATTTTTGGAAGCTGAGTGGAATCCTCTGCCCTGCTGAACCTCGTGTCCTATTTCCTACAAACAATTTCTCCATCAGCAGCAGCCACCTTTTGGCTCTGCCTGCTTAAGCAACCTGCAATTTATGAGGCTTTCTGGTGCTTCAGATAAAGAATCTGGGAAAGCAAAGGCAGCTGCCATCCCCTTTGAACCACGAGTCCCCAAAGAGAACTCCCTCAACTGCTTGTTGTGGGCAGGCTCATAAATAATGCAGAGTGTTGCACACTTCTGGCTGGAGATGGAGTTTTTTGGAGAGGTTTTTATTGCCACCATGAAACACAGGAGGCTGTTCTGCCTCTGCTGGTGTGTGGTGCTGTAGGCACAAGGTGTAATCAGGGCTGAAGCACAAAAGGATGGAGAGCCAATTTCAGCCCTGTGTTGCTCCCTCCCTCCCACCTCTCTGCCCTGCAATGTCTCGTTTATTCCATGTGCTTTTTCACCAGTCCACGAGTTTCCAGGAGATTCACGTCAGGAAGAAGAATTTGACCTTGATCAAGACAGAAATTTTAATTCTTATTCTTCCTGATCCGAAGCAAATTGAATCTCTCTGTCTGAGCTCACCTCTTATTTGGGCTCCTGGATGCCCGGGAGTCTGAAGTCAAACGGGATGGAGTTATCCCAGTCAGAGATTTGCAGGAATGTTTCGCTCCTCTGAGCCGATGACTGAAGTCTGTTAAGGGACCTGATTATTCCTACACAACTCACACAGCTGTTCCTACACAACTTTATCAGGCTGCAACCCATTTTTGAGGCTGCATCAAGCAAAAAAAAGGCAAATATTCCATGGCTGGTTCTTCTAAGACTGTACTTTAGACAGAAATCCAAAAAAAGCCCAGGACACACATGTTAAATATTCCTTGGAGATCCTGTCAGTGCCAATGCCCAAGACTACGATCAATGGAAAAGCCTGGAAGGCACAGCCTGTTCACAGCAAGATTTTAGGGTTTTCCCCTCCAAGCAGCAGAACCACTGCAACCAAAGGTCACCAGATATAAAAGGGAGAAATGATGTTCACAAGGAACAGCTGAAGAGGCAGTTTTTGGGAAGAATTTAGAATCATGGAAGCACAAAATGGCCTCAGTTGGAAGGAACCTTAAAGATCATCTCATTCCACTCCCTGCCATGGGCAGGGACACCTCCCACCATCCCAGGGTGCTCCAAGCCCCGTCCAACCTGGTCCTGGACACTTCCAGGCCTGGCTGCTGCTTTGTCCCTGTGACTTTTCCTTCTCCAAGCTGCTCCCACATGGAAAACTCAGAGTTTTCCTGATAATTTTAACTGACACCCCCTTGAGAAACTGCAGGAAGTCTCCTCTCTTTGGTGAAGTTCTGGATCCTGCTGTGGTGCCTTCAAGAGTTGCTCTTAGAAAGAAAACAGGGGCACGCCTGGGCAAAGGAATTCTTTCTGCTGAGCAAAATACCTCATGAAAACAGGTTTCCAACAGAAAAAGAGAAACACTGTGACATTTTACTCTTTGGTTGAGAAATATGAAATATGAAATCATATTCTGTGGAGAAGCATGGGGTCGTGTTTCCCACACCAGCATGGAAACGTCCCATGAGGCTGAAGCGTTGCCACAGCTGCACAATTTACACTTGGAAATGCACATTTCTGTGTTCCTACACCTGCTGGGAGATCAGTGGTGGGTTTTGTTCATGAAGGACTTGATGTGGCTTTGCAGCAGAGTGAGGAGTGATGGAATATTGCTGATCAAGGCTGCCCAACATGAACATGTCGTGCTTGGGCACGATCCTGTCCCAGCACACCCAATCTGCATCTGCAGGAGATGTCCTGAAGGATGCATTGCTGAGTGTTTCCATCTGCTGGCACAGGAAAGGCTGGATCAGGACAACCAGTTTGGTTTTGTAACAGGGATTTATGCCCTGTCTTGTGCCATTATTTGTGCCCAGAGTTGCAAAACAAAGGCATTTTTGTTCCAGCTGATTCCTACAATGGAGAGGGGTTAACTTTAGGGTGGAGGTTGCAGTGGAGATGGCTGGGTTTGAGCACAGCTGCTTCTTGCTCAAGAAAGGACAATGCTCAATTCAAATATCCTGACTGGAAGTGTGCTGCAGTGGGCTCCAGACTCACAGCCCTACTCAGGACACTCAGAAGAGAGTTTACACCTTTTTTTTTCCTACCATCATTCCCTGATTTGCTCCTGACAAATACCCTTGTCCTTTTTTTCCTTTTCCCCCCATTTTTTCCTTTTTTTTTTCCTTTTTCTTTTTCCCCTCATGCTAAACACTGGGAAAGAACTGCTTGGCTAAATGAGAAATTGCCCTTTTCCTGCAGAGGAAACTGGGACAGCCTAATGATGCAGGATGAGAGCAGCATCAGTCTCAAACCAAACATGGGCCTTTCTTACCCTCAGTTCTTTGGGGAAGTCACTCCCCAGGGCCAGCACAGAGAGACTTCACTGTCCTGCGCAGCCTATTTCTGGTGCCAGAGGATGAACATCCCAATAGTTGACATCATTTGCACTCTGGAAGGCAAATTTTGTTGTTCAGGAGCACAGAACAAGTAAAAATTGCTGTCTCTGAGTCAGCTGTGTCAATGAAGTCAAACCCTGTCTCACAGGTATTTGTAGGAACACTCATTTTTAGGTGTTTTCCCAGCATAGCTGCTTCTCCAAACCATGCTGCTGTTCAGGGTTGCCTCTCCCAGATGAATGAGGAAAGGAGAATTGCAGCTCCTTGTGCTTGGGAATGGGCTTTGACGTTCCCTGTGTGCACCATTCGAGGCAGAGCCGGTGAGTTCTGGTACTGGTGGAAGCCACTGGTTACATCACCCCCCCCTTTAATTATTCCTCTGAAGGATGGGTTTGTCTCCTCCTGCAGGATTGCAGAGCTGTGAAGTGCAGTCGGGGCAGGAGGAACTGCAGACTTCAGAGACTTTACATCACCCTCACAGATTCTGTTCGTGCCTTATTACGCTTATTAATGTCTGTCACCAGGACATATGGAAGAGCAGCTACACCAGTCCTCTTAGATCATCACTCAGAGATTAGAAGTGAGTAAAAAACTGTAAAGCATCCCCCATAAATATTCATTGGAATCGTTTATAATGCAGTCACTCTGAAGACAGCCGGGCCTCATGGCTGGAGGTGCTGTATTGATTTTCTCCCACAGATATCAAGATTAAAACTGCTCGGTGAACCAGGCAAGGGATTTCTTGTGGAGAGGAAGTTCATGTGGAGCCAATCAGTCCTGTCTCTGATGAACTGAGCCTTTCAGGAAGTGCTGAATCACAAACCCAAAGGTGTTCCTGGAGATGTGCTTGATTTGATACCTTTATTTTCCTTTGGAGCGTTACTCATACCCGCTTTGGAATTTCTTATCACACCTGGGGGAGACACACACTTAGAAAGAGCTGGAAACAGGGAGGGGTGGTCATTAGTTCAGGATTTGGGAGAGGATTGAGGTGAAATCAGGTCCTTGTCTGCCCATCTGAATGATTCAGTGAGTGGGGCAAGGAGCTGAACAGGAACCCATCCTTGTTGTTTGGGCAATGACTTCAACTAAACAAAATTCTCATTTTCTCCAGCTCCGTTCTCTACATCTCCTCTGAGCTCAGACAGATCCTTAATTAATTAATTCTAATTAATAATTCTAGAGACAATAAAAAGACTAAAAAGTCACTCTGGTGATGTAAAACTGAATATCTAGAGCAGTTCAGTCACTGCTCTTACTCCCCATGCAGCAGGTGCCCTATCCAAAATTCCTTTCAGTGCAGCAGCAATAGGGAATAATCTGGGAACATGGGAGTGAAAACAATGAAAACACCCAAGGATCCCACAGGATTTTTAATACACTGTAAGGATTCAATTTTTTTTTATTTTTTGCAGCATCACCTGTAACTGTGGCTGGAGAGGGGATGGGCAAGGGGCTGGGTGTACACCCCTAACCCAGTGAGATGAAGGATTGGAGGGGTGGGACGAGGGCACGGGGGGACAGGGACAGCTCAGAGCAGCCAGCAGCAGGCACCACTCAGCACTCACCATCTGCTGGTGCTGTCCCTACCCCCGCCAGGGCTCCCTTCCCTCACAGCTCAGCGTCTGTTGTCACCCCCCCTCAGGGTGACAGCCGAACTGTGCTTGACAGCAGAGATGTTTTTCCCCCCACCTCCTCCACAAGCCCTTCCCTTTGTCCTCTTTTCAGCAGTTCTGGCTCTTGCCAGCAGATTATGCTGACAATTTCGTGTGAAAAGGAAATTAGAAATGCACCGGCGTTCCTCACACGAGCTGAGCCACGGCTTGAATGGGAGCATTAATTCAGATTAAAACTGAATCACTCAACAATTCATCTTTTTTTTCAGTGCATGTGTGTGTGTGTGTGTGCCTTGTGTACGACAGGGCTGTTATTGCTCAGGTCTCTGCTATGACCTGCCTGATTAATGGAGTGACACAGCCTGCCAATATAATTCCTACAGCTAAATCAGTGTAACCTGCAGATCCCCGAGGAGAGGGAACGTGCTCCAGAAACTGAGGAAGCAAATCTGGTTTCCAGTTTCTGCCTCTCAACTCTGTGACAGCTCAGCCTGGCTCCTAAACTGGCTGTTCCTCAAGCAAGCTCTGCTTCCTGAGCTCCAGGAACCTCCTGGAGCATCCCCATCCCAGCAAACCAACAAGAGAGGGGCAGGTTTTGAGTTGTCTTCAGGGATTTTGCCTTTCCCACCCTCACATCACCTCCAGCTCCCACAGTTTTCCCTCCATAAACTTCTGTGAAACCCATGCAAAGGAATTATAAGGTTTAATTTCTAAAGGTTTGCGTGATCCTGGCATAGGAAACAAAAAAAAAAGCCATATGGAAAGAAGAGCTGCCAAGTAAAATCTCGCCCTGAACGCAGAATATACGAAACTTCCTGGCGTGGGTGAAAATGAAGTGTCAGGGGTTGTAGTTTGGAAAGGCCAGAAGGGAGCAACCATTAAAAAAAGCATTAAAAATTTCTCTTCCTGAATTTTTCTGGAGGGTGGCTGGTGCTGAGGGCAGAAGTGCTCTCAGGTTCCCGAGGTCCCAGTGACCCTGCAATCACAAGTAATGAGAAACAGCTCCTCAGTGTCCCCTCCAAGCACGTGGCAGTGCCTGTGCCACCCAGCCAGGAGCAAAACCTGAGAGAAACAGCAAAATCAGGCCTTCAAATGGATTAGTCAGGATGACAAAATCCCAACACAAGCTCAGGACTCGCTGCAGGTTTTCTGTTCCAAATCGTTGCGTTGCCTTTGCTGTTGCCATTGGCACCCCACAGAGCCCCACCAAAGTCAACAGCAAGAGCAGAAGAATTACACTCAGTGTGCCAGGTTCGTTTTAGAAAGCAGGATAATTAGAAATAAATTAAACAAGATCAGCTGGACGGGCATTTCATGTTGTCCATGCGTCATTCAGGGGAGCAATCACATGGTCCTGCAGGCAGCAGCCGGGCACGGAAAACCAGGGTGATGAGAAGACAAGGACACAACCAGAAAAGGTTGGAAACAACAGAAAATCCATCTGTTTGCTGCCTGTTGGAGTCCACCTGGAAGACTGGTTTCGGTAACATGAGGTTTGGCTTCTTCCTTCCAAGTAAATAAAATTTTTCTGGCAGAACTGTAGCTGCAGGCAGGGCAGCACAAATCCCCTCTGCCCTGGGTGCTCTTTCTGAGCTTTGCTCCTTCCAGATTTGCAAGGGAAAGGTTCAAGGACAGGTTAAATGAAGACTGAGCCATTCCCTAGTCCACCTTCCCAGCTTTCTGAGGCTGCACCCATCCAAGGATTTACCATTTATCCACAGAACACTTCCCCTGCACTAATTTATCTGCACGGCTGAGTATGGCATCCACAAAATCCTGCAGCGACGAGTTCTGCACTTCAAAGTTGTCCTGTGCCAGAAAAAAATCGCCTTCCATTTGTTTCAAAATATTTTGGGCCTGTTTTGTGGGAGGCCTGCAGCTTCCTACATAATGAGAAGGAAGGAAGCCTCATTCCTTGCTCAGCCCCTCGATGAGGGAGCTGTTTTGGGCTTCCAGACCTCGTCACTGCCTCTCTGTGTGTGCTTTGTGCTTTTTCGTGTTCCTCTCCATCTCAGGGGAGCCCAAGCTATGCACAGCTTTCAAGGAGTCTGAACAGTGCTTAATTACATTTCCTGGTATGTTCTCTTCCCTAATAATTTCTAAAATTCTCTGTACCTTCTGACTCATTCCCACCGAGCCTTGAGCTAATGTTTCCATAGCGCTGTTCAAAGCGAGCCCCAAATCTCTCCCCTGAATGCTAATAGCTAATCTACAGCTCATCACTGTGGAGGTTGTAATTAATGTTGTTTTTTCACAGTGGTCATTATCCTGCATTTCTTAATATGTGAATTTCATCTTCTGTTTTATCACCCAATCGCTCAGAACCATGAGAAGCTTCTGCAGGTCCCTCATTTTTGCTGCTTCTGCCCTGAATGAACTCATTTCACCAGGAAATGGAATTGCCCCAGCTCTTTGCATGTTTTTTGTGAACCCTGACTGACACAGCCCCAGGCTCAGGATGACCTCCCTGCAGGGTGAGACCACTGTTCCTAGCTTTTCCCACCAAATCCCTAAAGGACCTTCTCTCTTATCCCTTCAGCTCATTATTTCCTCAGAACTTTTAGGGAGATAACTTGCTAAAAAGCCTTGAGAACCCCAGAGTATGGCACTGGATCACCCTTATGGACACACTGATTTCTCAGGAAATATTTTGTGAGGCTCAGCTTCTCCCTGCAAAGCCTTGTTCTTTCCTATTTTGCCATGTTTATCCCTGTCTTCAAATTCCATTCTGTAGTAAAAACCTTTGTCCTTTGCACCCTAAAGTCCTGCAGCTTCCCAGGCTCCCCTTTCAGCCTTTAAAAAATCAGTGCATCAGTTGCAACCTTGGCTGTGTGCTGAGGATGCTGAAAATCTCAGATTTTCACCCTCCCCATTAACAGCGATTTCATATCCGCGTTCCTTTAGAACCCGTGAGCCAGGCCCATCTGCTCCTGGCAATTTGTTGTTATTCATCTCTCTGATTCATCCCCAGACCCTTCCCACCAGCAGTTCAGCTCTTCTGCCTTGTCCCCTCCAAAAAAGGCTGTGGTGAGGAGCCCTGCTTGAGCCCCAGAGCTGGGAACACTGGGGTCCATTATTAATTTTCCCTGTGGGCTCCACCACCCTTCCCTGCCCTCCAGACTGACAGGAAGGCTCCTGATGTGCTCAGGGCAGTTTGTGTTATTATTTATTATTATTTCAATGCCTTCAGCAAGCTGATCCTCCAAATCTAGCTGAGATTTTCCACGTGCCACGTCTACTTTTTGCTTTCTTGAACGTGGTTTCTGTTTTTCCCCTTTTCCTCACACATCTCCCGGTTTTCACCCTTCCCTGAGGTAATTGGACATGCAGAGTGGATTGAGTTCATTTTATACCACAAAAAGGTATAAAATTCAGATGAATCTGTGGCTTTATCAGGGCTTTAACAAAGTTCACACTGCTTTAACAAAGAGCTGAGGCTGTGGCTGGTGGGTGTCCACGTCTCCAGTGCACCTCTCACCCTTTGCAGCAGGAACCTGGAGTCTGGCGGGCACGTGGTGGATGAAAACACCATCCATGAGGTGTGAACGCATCCCCCACGCAGCTGATTCTCCACAAAGGGCAGCAGGATGGTGGGAATTAATGCACTGATGGTGGGAGCTTTGTCTCTGCCTGAACTGCAGCTGGAAACTGCTGGAGATAGGATGGAGAGAGCAAGGGGCTGATGGAAAGCACAGCCAAACGGGGAATGTGAGGATGAAAAACTCCCAAAGGGGGCTTTCTGCATATCCCCAGGGTGATTTAAAAAAAAAAAAGACTTCCTCTCTCAGCCCCGTTCAAGTCTGCCATTATGCAGAAATCCTTTCATGTACCATTAAAATTCAGCCAGTTCTGCTCAAAGCAGAGCTGCCCTTTAACGGGATCCATCAATACTCCAAAAAGACAGGAGCTGAAATGAATGTAATTTCTAACTGAAATCATTACAATTCTAAACAAAGAAATCTTTTAAAGTATAAAAAGAGCAGGATAGAGAGAGAGGAAAAAAGGAGAGAAATGTAATTACATTCGTAAAAACTCTGCTGTTAGGGAACTAGTACAGCTAGAGTTCCTCTTTTGTCCTTGAATTAAAAAGGTGGGCATGGCTAATCCACAAAACTAAAGTCTCCTTTACCTTGCAGTTATGTAAAATATTCCTTCATATTTCAAGGTGCCCTTTTGATTTGGGGAGGGGTGTGTGTAGCTTAAAAATAAATATGTTTCAGTCCTTTCTCAAGGTCTAACCTTTCAGAACATGCCCAAAAGTCAGTGGGGAGAAGGGCACTCTGAAACAGGCATGGAAAACAAGGAGAAAAGAGCAACATGTCACTTAAATGTTGGAATAAAATCTATTCTTTCCAGCCATTTTCTTAAATTAATGGTGGAGGGCTGGTGCTGTTGTTTAGAAGAATTAAGGGGTTGGCATTTTGTGAATAATGAGATATTCCCAGGTGGCAGGAAAGTGTCCTTACACATCTCAGTCTTTACATCCTGTTCTGTCATTCTCCTTTTTAGCGCCGTGCTCCAGGCTCGGGGCTCTTTTGGGAATACCCAGCTTTGATCCAGGGTCCATCCTGCCTCCAGAGCTGCTGCTGGCAAAGACTTTCAGAGCAGCTTTGCTGCCGAGGAAGCGTGGTTTGAGCATCAGGATTGACTTTGGAGGGGATGTGCCGTGAGGGCAAGGCCAGCTCCTCCCTGTGCTCCCATGGCAGGGAAATCTGGGAATGGGATTTCATGGTCCACACACAGCCCCAGCTCCGGGTGGGAGGGCGTGATCTCAATATTTTACTCACATGTCTGAATTTAGTTGATTTAAGGCTGCCCAAACCCAGCTTTATTCAGCTTGTGTGTGCATTATCTGTGTGAAAAACACAAAACTCTCCCAAACTTCCAAACCCGCTTTGTGCCGGCAAAGCAGCTGCAACACAGAGCAGAGATAATGAACAACTGCACTTCTGTGACCTGCTGTGAGCATTTATTGTGCCATTAATAAACCTGAGTGCTGGGAAAGGAGACAGAAACTCCCCGAATCTGTAGGGCAGCCCTTTTTCCCAAGCCCACCTCAGAGGAGCCGTTCCTGACTGCGGTATTTGGCGATACGAGGAATGAGACCAGCCCGGCCTATTGTCTGCTCTCCCATCTGAGTTTAGTTGTTATTTACTAAAGCACAAAACAGCTAAATTGTGCCATGGCAGAGGAATAGAAAATATTTCAGTGATAGGTTTCCTGGAGGTAATTTTATCCAGCTAAAGGCTGTGCTGTGGGTGCCTGACCACACGCTCTGCACGGCAGCAATGCCAGGATCTAAGTGGAGGTTACCGTGTTCCAAGTGAAAAACCATCATCATCCACTCAAAAATGTGATCAGATAATGAGCAGCTCTGAAGTGGATAATTTGACTTTATTCAGAGATGGCACAGCACCACATAATACCTGATCCAGATCTCTTTCTAATTCATCTAAACCCTACTCCTGGCCTAATTTCATGTGCTGGTTCTTGAGGTGACCTCTGATGGGCCAGGGGCAGAAGCAGTGGGATGAAAGGCAGCATTGCCACTCATTAATTTCAAAGTCCTAATTTAAACCTTCATTTTTCCCTCCTTGAGGCTTTCGTGAGCATTTTTCATAAGGAGAGGCTGATTAAAAAAAAAAAAAAATTGTGTGTGTGAGTAAACGTGAAAAAAAGGTTTTAACAAAATTTCCTGGCACACCTTAAACAGGAAGGAAAGGGAGTTCTGGTGCCCATTGAACACAGATGAAATTTATAAACCAATAAGACTAATTTAATTCCAAAAGAATCAATACTGGAAATGTTACCAAAGCAGCACTCGTTGGCTTTCCATTTGTTTGTGGGCACATTTCTGGAATAATAATGGCAAGTCATTACTCAGACACCGCTCCGTGGCTACACAGGCACTGCAAGCCATGGTCTGCTTTCCTCTGTCAGTAAAAAAGAATGTTTCTCACTCAGAAGCTGCCATCAGGATCAGATCCCCCTAATAACCGAACACTTTAGGCTTTCTGGGTGGGGTCTGCAAAAAATATCCCTCGTGGATGTAACTCAGTCATCATGAAATCAGTGGGAGGTTCAGCAAACGCACGAAGGCAGCACAGTCACGTCAGCCCTCAGGGCTGGGCAGGAACCCCGGTTCATTTGGTACTTAAACGAAACTTTGGCAGCATGGAAAAGGCACAGGATCCCTCCAGCATCTCTGACCGTACTGATCTTTCAGAAATATCCCCCAAGGCTCTCCACAGCAGCCAGGCAGGGATGGAGGCTTCATGGAGCTTGGAAAACTCAGCCCAAGACTTGCAAAAAATTCTTTCACTGGGTGCTCAAAATCTACCTGAAAATGTGGGATGTTCTGGCGTATTTTAAGGTGGTTTAATAGCATCCTAGCCCTCATTTAGTATGAAACCAAACTCTGATTGTCTTTGGTATAATTTTCTCCTTTTTGCTTTGATCTCTCCAGTGTTCTGTGCCAATGCCATTATCCTGATTTCTGCATTTTTCCAGGCATTAAACCCTCTCAGTTACCACAGTAGCAGTTCTGCATGGCTCTCCTTGCACACAGCTAAAAATTGAGCGAGGTAAACTCTTTTTTATGGACAGCAGGACTTATGACTGGCACATTATTTTTTAACAAAAACCTGCTCAGGTCTTGGGTTATTCATACAAAAAAATAATCTGAGGGAACTAAAAAAGGCTTTGGGGTGTTACTCAAACACACAAATCTCAGTAACAAATGTCTGTTTTCTCTGCTACACTTTCTTTCACCAAAATTAAAGTTTTAAATGGTGTGCAAGAACCTAAATTGATTTGGTGAAGCACAGGGCCAGGAGTTGGACTGGATGATCTTTGTGGGTCCCTTCCAACTCAGCATTTTCTGTGATTGTGTGGTTTAAGCACGGGTTTATCTTTCAGAAATGGAACAATTTCTCAGCTCCAGCTGTTATTCCTGACTTCAGCCAGACCAGCCATGGAAACATCCCTCATCCTGGGAGCTCTGTGCCATGGGAGTCCAAAACCCTGACCAGAGGGAGCAACTGCATCCATTGCAAAAGAAAACTGGAATCCCATCTTCCACCAGGTTGAGAGGGCTCAGGGATAGGGAATTGCTCCTCTCTAATGGACTGGAGACAGGGTGGGAGCTCTCTGCTCCTGGTGGAGCATTTCCCATGGAACCCACAGAGCCCCCTGCGTGTCTGAGGGCCAGAGGGCACAGGGGGGGCTTGTATTGCTGACAAATAATTGCAGTGTGTCTGTTTAACATTTGCAACACATCAGCAGCAGCGTTTAGAGGGGCAGCCTGGAGGTCTGGAGCTGTCAAGGCAGATAATGGCCCGACACACTGCTGGCTAATAATAACACTGGGCCCCGCTGCTCCCTGTGCAAGTGGAAGCTCCAGAGGGCTTTTAGCCTGTTTTTTCCCCTCTCTGCAGCTGTTGATGTTACATTTCACAAGGGACATCTCCAGCAGATCCAGTCTGTGACCTTCAGAAGGAACAACCCCAGTCCTGCTGCAGCCACTCACCAGAGTGTCACCAGCACGAGGCACAGGGGCACAAAACCACCCCAAAATGGGGCCCAGAGCTGAGCTGGTCACTGTGGTGAGTGACTGCCCACCCTGGGGGTGACTGTCACACCTCAGGCACGGGCAGAGCTCTGTCCTGCTCCATCTGCATGGCCCAGCTCTTTCCCTGGGCACACCTGAGGGCTCTGCACGGAGATGGTGGAGAAGATATTGGCTGAAGGTACCAAATTTTACCTTTCTTTGAGCTTTATTTCTCCAGCCAGCTGCAAAAGTGACTTGAGGGTTCTAAGGAGAGGGTGGTGGGCACTGCCCAGGCTCCCCAGGGAATGGGCACGTCCCTGAGGCTGCCAGAGCTCCAGGAGCGTTTGGACACCGCTCCAGGGTTGCACAGGGTGGGATTGTTGGGATGTCTGTGCAGGGACAGGAGCTGGACTGGATGATTCCTGTTGGTTTCTTCCAACTCAGGATATTCCACGATGCTGTGAGTGCTCAGAAAGAAAGGGTTTGGTGTCACCCTGCTGTGCCAGGGGTGAATTATCAGGTGGAACTCTTCACTCTGTGAAAGATGGGAGAGAAAGGCATCAGGTTCGACACACAAAGCAAACAGCTCAGCTTCCACCGAACACAGTGAGGGAAAAATCTTGTGTGAACAGCTGTCCTATGGCATTACCCAAGCTGCAGCTGACTCAGAGCAAACGTGGCCTCTCTATTTGTATTTGGAGACACCTTCAGTGCTGGAGAAGAAGACTGTAAAAGCCATCAAGCACTGTGCCCAATTAAAACCACTTTCAAAACCTCAGCAAAATGTAAACGTGCTCAGCACTGTAAATCAAAAGAGAAAAAAATGCTTATTTTTTAAAAAACAACTATTTTTAGCTTCACTCACCTTGATCCAAACACAGCATGAGGGTTTTATTGTACCTTAACCATGCCTGAAAGCATGGAAAATTACAATTCAGACACCAGTCACATCCTGTAGCTGAAAAACCAGGGAGATGTGAGTGAAGCAGTGAAGAGAACCCAACTGCACAGGGATAAAGGAGATAAATCAACTCAAGGGCCTGTGTTCAAACTGCTGTGAAGCAAAATGGGTTTCATCTCTACCTGAATGCTCAGACTACAAAGGTACAGCGAGGAGGGAATAGCAGGACTGAGTGTAAAACATCCCTTTCCCTGTACGAGCTTTGAGGGAACAACTGGCTTGGGGGAGCTAAAGGTAAACAACATCCCTCCTCATTCACCTGGAAAAGGGCCTGGCTCTGTGCCACTGCAGTCCAGCTCCAATCTATAGCAAATTAGGACATTTCCAGTGCCCACTAGGTCCAAGGGTTTTGTTGGAGAACTGGAGGGTTCAGTGGAAATGTAAGGTTTTCCCTCTGGCCAGACTGTGGAGGGAGGGAGGAATAAATGAGAGATGCAGCAGTGACATGGGGACACTGGGAGTGGCATGGGTCAGTTTTCTTCTCCATCTGTTTTTTTCCTAAATGCAGATATGGTTGAGGTCTCCTGAAGGGGCACAGGGCACTGAGCCAAACTTTTGGAAGTGCCTCCAAAACTTGGGGATCTGCTACCAAAACCAGCTGGTGGGGGTTTTTTTGGTTTTTTTCTGTCCATTTCCTAGGAGGCTGAAATGGAAGATTGTGGTGTAAAGTGTTTCCTCATGTGCACCAAGGCTCTCCAGCAGCACGGAACTGAAGGAAGCAGTACTGGCAGATAAACAAAGAGTTAATGGCCAGTTAATTGTGGCTGGTAATATCTGTGTCTTCCCACTGCCCTGGCTTTGCCATTTCAGCTGGGAAACCAACATTCCTGCTACCACAGGCCCTGCAAATCACACTTTATCAAGCTTTACCTTTCTGATCAAACTAATCTTTCAATTACAAAAGAAAAAAAACCCCAAATCCACCTTTCATCCAAATCCCCAAATAGTGCCCATCAATTTAAGTCCTATTCCTGTATTGTCCCTGATCACAGGACTTAATTTATGCCAAAGACTTCATCTTTGATTTTGATCAAGTCATTCACCTTCTCAGGAGGGAAATTCATCTGCTAGCTAAAATCAGGTGTCTGGTCCAAGCTTTCTGCAGAGGCTCCCGGGGTTGTCAGAGAGAGCCAGAGCTCCCCGGAGGATGCTTCATCTTCTCCTGGCAGAGGGGCCCAGGTCACTGCCTTGGTGATCATTAATCTTCGATCTGTGCTCTGCTGCTTGCCCAGCAGGACACATCTGATCCAGACCAGGAGTGATTTATGCTGGCCCTGTGCACAGATAAACTCGGAGCCAGCAGAGCAGGGCAGCTGTGAAAGGAGGATAACCCTCTCCCTTCATTCTGCTGGCTGCTCTGTGCGTTTGCATTTCAATCCTGCAGATATTTATCCACCTTTAATTGTGGACAGGTTCATAAAAATAAGCAAGGCACAGGTTTTCTGCAGGGCTGGGGCCCAGGATTGCAAACTTTCAGGTGAGGGGCTGTTTCCCAGCAGGTTTCTGTGCAACAAGCACCGTGTGATTCCAGCTGAGCCTTCCAGGCCCCAAAGTGGTAAATCATTGTCACCAAGCTCAGCAGCAGCTGACAATCAAACCTCTTCCTGCTGCTGGGATGAAGGAATAGGTGTTGGTTACAGAGGTGCCCTCAGCTTCCCAAAAACTTGCCTCCACAGGCTGAAATGAATTCAGCACAGCCTCCCCTCAGTGATCCCAACTTGAAATCAAACCCTGGGCTTCATCAGGGGGCTGCTTGCCAAAGCACACACCAGAATGCCTCTCTGATCCATGCAGAGGGATCAGCCAGATCCAGGGCATGTGGCAGGAGGAACTTTGCAGAAGCATTTGGGCTTGGCAAAGCATCACCAGGCAATTGAAGCCTGCGTGAACCCGAGTTTTGCTCCTGCTTGTTTGCAGAGTTAAAACATTTCCTTAAAAAGAAAACAAAACCAAATAGGCCTCAGCAGCTTAATGAGGATTTTATTATCCTACCTCTTATTTACTGGTATAGAAATGCTCAGCTCGTGCTGTTAAATAGCAGCCTGTTTCTTTTTCCATTTTCTTGGGCTTTTAGCTAATCAGCTTGAAAATGCACTTGTCATTAATCTGATAACCACCATTTCCTTCAGCAATGCTCCAACCCTGGCATTCAGGTTAACGTTGTTTGAAGATGAGATCTGATTCATTTGTTGCATCTTTTTAATTATGAAAGGCAATTTAGGTATAATTATCCCATTTTCTGAGCTTAAGATGAGTTCACTGTTCACCCTGCCAACTCTCAGCCCAGTTTTTTGTACCAATCTCTTCCCGTTTTAGGTGATTACACGACCAGATTGCTTTGGACTTTCGTTTTTTGGTTCCTTTCATGGAAACCCCAGGAGCCTTAAACATTTTAATGCCCTGTGTACACACAGAGCTGCACAAGAGAATGGGCACGTCCCAGTGTAAAAACAAGTGTCAGAAATCAGTTTGTTGGCGAAACATTTGGAAATATCTGCCTGTAACCCCCAAGCGCCATCTGAGAGCACTGATAATTCCCATTAGGATGTTTAGGTGCCTTTGTGAACTGCAGTGGAGCTTTAGCTCTGCCCCTGGCAGCTGCCTGCTCTCAGGGAGCAGCAGGGTTCTGGCTCAGAGCTCTGATTTGTTCTCCAAGTCCAGACAGCTGCTTTTGGGGCAAACAGGAGCTGCTTCTAACAGGAAACATGGGTGTGTTCCCCAGGCAGCCTCAAAGATTGAGGAGAAAATCAGCTTGGGGTACACACCATTTCATTTCAAGTGATTCCTAATGAGTGATTTTCACCCAGTCAAAGGGAGTCTCAGATTGTCTACAAGGTCTGGAAAAAAAAAAAAAAAAGGATTAAAGATCTTCTGGCAACCAGATCTGTCCTCACCACATCACCCTGACAGAATTGTAGCTGCCACGAGTTGCCTGGGAGGGCAGCTCTCTGTTCTGAACTGGCTCCTGACTGTCAGATCAGCTTCTCTGGGCATTCAAAGAGAAAAAATTGTGAACCTTGAGCACACAGAAATGAGAGTGGTGAATTGCAGAGGCCAGGAGTGATGCCTGTGCACAGGCCTGGTGTTCTGCAAGGCTTCATTTGATTTGTTCTCCTGATGTCCCACCCGGTGACAAAGGAGGAGACCACGAAACGAATCCCCAGCTCCAAAGCAACCCGGGAATGACAGAGAAAGGATCAGCCAAGGAACTGCTGAGGTCTCTGCTGCCAGGGCAGGCTGGGGACACAGCATTAAACACTGTCCTTCAAAATTCCAATTTCCACAGAATCCTGAACATTCCATGGGATCTGCAGTGACATCTTCAGCCCACTCTTCACAAAATACACTTTTGTCTTCAGCTGCCACAACCCTGGGAGATTCATCAGCACGGCTGGGTTCTAAAAAGGCATCAAATCACATAATTCATGGGGATAGTCACCTTACTCTTACCTGCATTTCAAAGCAATTTTCCTGTCCTTAAATAATCCACACATGTTAATTAAAGGCTAGTAAAGTAGCTTAAATGGTGTGAAATTAGAGTGAATTATTCATGTCATTCCTTAGCTGCAGTGGTTGCAGATAATGTTTTTGTTTGGGAAAAAAAAAAAAAGAAATAATGAGAAGATGGAAATTCTTATTAATTTTTTTGCCCAGGAATAGAAGCTTTTTTTTTTTTTCTGGTGAACAGGGCTTCAGTTTAGAAGAGCTCTTCAGCTGAGAAACAAACAGCCACTCATTTAGCCAGAACACGCTGACCAATCTTTAATCACTGAGTGGCCTCAAACCACTTCCAGAGATAACAGGGATGCAAAAATAGCCTTTTGCAGGCTACACAGCCCATGTTCTCTGCCCGTGGCAAAATGTTCCCTGCAGCAGGAAAAGTAATTTAGAGGCTGCCGGTTTGGGGTGGAACATTCTGAGTTTACCATTTTTTGAGAAGCCTTTCTCAGGCGAGAGGAACAGATGGGTCCATTTGTCCTTGGGAGCAGAGGCCACGTTGGGTGATGCTCTTTGAACACAAACCTGCACCAGGGGCCTGTGATTTCTGGACTCCCTCTGAGAGCAGCTCCACACTTGGATCTTTCCGTCTCCCAACCTGGGGCTGCACCCGTAGTAGGGGCGAAGATGAAAGGCAGAATTTAAAAATACTAATTTAGCAGGTTTTGACTGGGAGCAACTTTGCTAAAGCAAAATTAATAAGACTTAGATAGAAAGCTAATTAGCAGAAAGGCAATTAAGCTATCCCAACAGGAACCATCTTCAGTGCCTCAGCCGGAACGTGCTGTTCTCTCCCACCAGGTAGAGCAGTTCCAGTGTCATCCAAAGTGTTCAGCTAAAGAAAGCACATCCTCATTTATCTGTTTGAAAACAAATTTAAAGCACAACAGGGAAAATATATCAAGAAAGTGAGCAGAGAGGAGCAGAAATTCAGTAATAAGAGCGGAGGAAAAGCAACAAAGAGGCTGCATCTGCATTTGTCTACGTGGGCCCAACAGTGGCACTTTATGGCACCTGAAGACGCTGTAAATTTCTTTACCCACCTACAAGGAAATCACCTTCTGCTAAATGTCAGGGATGGCATTCACTGCTTTTATAATTTATATGTGCCTGCAGGCTGGATCCCTGGAAGAGCCTCCTTCCTTGCCCTCGCCCCCCAAGCTTTCATGCAGCGACAGAGTTCAGCGTGGTGAAGGCTCAGCAGTACAAACACAAGAGACAGAACAAGAAGGGACGCACAGAGATCCCACAGAGCTTTTCCAAAACGCAGGGAAGCATAAAAAAGCACCTGAGGATGTGAAACTCGAGAGCAACCACCAGCTCAGGGCTGTAACTCGTCTGCGGTGCCTCTCCATGAACACGGAGCAGCCCCCACTTTTCATTAAAGGGTTGAATTCCTTTGCTTTTCTGCAGGACAGAAGTTTATTTAGGTCGAGAGTGGATGGCATATGGGGAGTTCACAGCCTGGTGTAGCCCATAATAATCTGTTCATGTCCCTGTCTCCAAAGTCAATGGCAAACACAGCAACAGCCCCAGTTTCAACTCCCAGTTTAGTGCCCTACTCACTAGACCACAAAATTGTTTTTTATATAGATGGACACATAAAGATATGGATGGATGGCTCAAAGCCTGATTTTATCACCATATGGACACCTAAAAATTAGCATATTAAAATGCAAAGGATTTTATCTGCTGCATATTAATGAGTTCCAATCTCCGACAATGAGGCAATAATGCAATGACCTATAAAAGCAGTTAACATCAGTCGAAGTGAGATCAAACAGAGCTTTGCTGCTAAAAACCCTCCTCTGACTACAGAGGAGCCAACTCCTCATCAGAAATTGCCTGCCCTTTACAGCACGGCCATCTCAAATATGATGGGACCGTTCCTGGGTCAAAGATCCAGCACAGTGCTGTCCATCCCCCTAAAACCCCGAGCTGCTTTGGATCACCTCATCTTGCAAAACTCCTGCAGCTTCAGTGGAAACCTCCCAGCACTGTCACAACCAGGTTCAGACCTGACCCCTCGGTGTGTGTGCATTGACATCCTCATGGAATTCATTTCAAACACCCACAGAGGATGATTTTCCCCCCAGCCCTGCTGAGATTGGTGAATTCCCTTTGAGTTTGGGTGTTCTCACCAAGGTACACCCTGTCCTGCAGGTATTCCCTGGGACGGCAGGAGAGGCAGGGAAGCTGCAGAGCCACGCCGAGCTCCCAGCAGGAGAGATGGAACATATGTCTCCAGCAACATGAAACGCTCTGGGTCAAGCTCTCAGCAGGAGAACTCCCACGGATTCCCAGAAACCACAAACATGATCTTCACGCCTTGCCAGGCGCTCCAGATCCGTGATTCACTGGGGGGGAATAACTCCAGGTTTGCCTTATCCCCATTTCCCCTCCGTTTATTTCAGCTGATCCATGAGACACAACACGGCAGAGAATGTCCCTGTCATGTTTGAAATCCTTGTCTAAGGACACGAAGAACGGCCAAAAAACCTGTTGGGTGCTTGGAGAACCGACAGTGCAGGACACACCAGGTTGTCACTCCAATTGCAGATGAAGTGTTTTGATGTCTGGAACCCTCCAGGATGAAGCAACTACAAGATGGAGAGAGTTACAGCAAGCTCTGAGAGCAATTTGAAACTTTAAAATCGATTTCCCAGGAAATTTGGATCCATCAGCATTTCCAATGAAATTAAAAGTCCATAGGATTGTGCTAAAAGAGAAGATCGCAGGCAAATCCACAGACACTGGCTATTTTTTCCCCTCTAATTAATATAATTCTTTTCTTCTTCAAAGTGTTAGGCTATTTCCTTACAAACTCAAACAGGGGACACTTTGATCTAAAGAATAAGGTGGTTCAGATCTCTGCTAATTAGCAGCTGTCCTTACAGATTTTGGCAATAAATTTGATGGAAAGTTGTATTATGATGTGTGTCCTGCCTTACTATGTGCTTAGGATGGGAACAGCACAGAGCATTCATTTCACATGATGGGACATATCACGTAGACATCAGTGTTGTACATTTTGAAACAAAACGAAATTCGAGATATGAAAGTGAAGATAAAAAAACCCCCGATTTGTAATAATTGGTTGGTCACCGAGAAGGAAGATCTTGCTACAACCAAGAACAACACTTTTAAAACACAACATTTAAAAGTAATATCATTAAGAATATTAATGGGAAATGCAGAAAATGTTCATGTAATTTTGTTAACTTTTTTTCTGCTGGCAGCAAAGCATTTTTTGGCAGGGTTTGAGGTGGAAATCCACCTCCTTGCTGACATCAGGAAGGGTTTGCCCTCTGTAAAAGACCCTTTAAAGGAAGCACCTGCTCTCCAGCTCCGCCCCACAGCACTATTTAAACCAGCCAGGTTTATTTAAACTCTTTAAACCTGTTATTATTACCATGTAAATTATATTAGTTATAATTATTACTATTTAAACCCTGGCCAGGCCAGGGGATGAAGCTTTCAGGAGCTGCTGTGAATGAGGAGCTGCTGCACCACCAGAATTTCTCAGCTGTGTGGAGGCCCCTGGCAAGAGAAAGGTACTGCTGGGAGCACTGGGGTGAAAAGATGGTGGAGGTTGAAGCATTTTGTCTTTTGGAGACTCTGAATTGCATCAAAGAATGGAGTTGATGACCCAGTGGTGTTTTGGAGGAGAAAAATGAGCTGTTTCTCAGTGGTGACCTGTTTGCTTTGGAGCTCGGGCTCTGTCTGGTGGAGCAGTTGTGCCTTTGGGTCCTGCAGTGCCTCATCCCCAGTGCTGCTGAGCAGTTTCTGCCCTTGGGGTGTTGGAAGGGAGGCTGAGCTCTGCCAGGGCTCTGGCATCCCCAGGAACCAGAGCTGAAACGCAGCATTCTGCTTTTCCTGGCCTGTAGTCTTGAGTAGGATGTTGTGGTTTCACCCTTGATGAGAAATCCATCCCAGCATGCTACTTTAGGTATTAAAAATATGCTTTAAACGCCTGGTGCTGGTTCTAGCAGTTGTCTGCAGTATTTTTGTTTTAAGATGCTTAAAGTATGAATAATGAGGACAGAAGGAGCGGGTCAGGGGATCAGGCATTACGTATCCAGAAGAACCAGGAAGGAATAGCATTTGGAAAACAAAATTATTTCCTTAAATGAACTCTTGACATGGATGAGAATTAACTTTGCCAAACCCAGATGGTGCTGTGAGGAACAGTGAAGTTAATTCTTCCTCTTGCTGAAGTGCAGGGTAACCTATTTGTCCTTTCTCTCTCCTCGTTCTGTGGTGATGAGATCAAAGCTGACATCTGGCTGCAGTTTTGCTGAAACTGGGCAAGTGATACTCTCTGCTGAATTCATAAAGAGAAAATATATTTGGGAAGGGAAAAGCCACTGGAGCTGCCTCCCAAAAGTTTTAGTGTTCAGCGAGTGTCTCGTGTGCTGTAATTTCTGCTGCTGCTTTGTGCTAAAAGGGAATGGATTAAGCATTCATGTTATAAACCATATTTATCATCTCAGCCTTGTTGCTACATTAGGCTACGGGGCCATTTTCATGCTGCCGTGGTGTTTACATCTGTGAAAAGCGGTTATAAAACACCATTGGAATTCAGGGGAACACGGTGTGTGCTCCAGGGGCACAGGATGGAGGCTCCTGCTCCTCCTCCAGTGCAGGCTGGCCCGGGGCACATTTAATTCTTGGGGGCTGAAGCTTGGTGTGTGTCTGTTCCTCCTGCTGGATGAGTTGTGTTAAACACCACTTAAAGATGTGTAAAAAGAAGAGAATCAAGTCCACAGTGGATCAGAATAACTTCTAAAACGTGTTTTAAAAAAATTATTCTTTTTGCATCCTCCAAGTGAATCCAATTATGGATTGCCCTGAAAACCTCTTTACACCATGGCTGGGTCTGGTTCAAGTCCTTCCCTTTTGGCCCTGAGGTAACTCCACCCCTGACTCAGGTGCTTCTTTTGTCTTTTATTGGTTTAAGAGAGATCAGAAACGAGCTCTCAAATCCCAGTGCCTGAGTATCACTTGAAAAACTGTTTGCTGCTGTTTGCTTGGATTCAGGTTGAGCCAAAACAACCCAGGAGCTTTCTGAGGCTTTAGGATGTGCCTTGGGATCAATATTTAAATTATGGAGCTGCTTTGCATTGTTCAGTCATAAGGAATTATTGCAGGAGAAGCTGTCCCTGTTTCTTACAGCTGGTTTGCTGCACGGAGCAAAATTTTCCATCAGGCACATAGGATACAGAGGATCATTTAAGAACAAAGGGTAAATAAAAATAATAACCGAAAATAAACTCAGAACATGCCACCTTGTTATTTGTCCTTTAATGTTTTCAAAGCATTTGCATTTCAAAACACACTAATCTGTCCACTTTGATTTATTTTTATTGAAATACAAATCAAACTCAAAGCCCAAGGGAAGGGGGATTTTTTTAAAATTTTTTTTTTAGCCTATGGCAGCGAAACAATTTTAATTTCTTTTAAATGCATTCTGCTCTCCTTTGTTCTTGCTCAGTCCAAACGTGTATGGATTTCAGGGAGTTTTGCTCAATCGAGGAGTGAGTGTGGGCTGCAAAAGCAGCTTTTTGGGTGTGTTTGTGGCTCTGCACATCTCCAGGCATTGAGGCAAGGTCGAGGAGCTGCCCTGCTTCCATGATTCCATGGGAAACTCCGTGTTTTTGGGGAATGAGGGAGCCTGAGGGGAGGAGTTCTTTGATAACTGCCTGGGGGATTTTTTTAGCTGGTGGCTGCCTGGGCCCTCGGCTCTGGGGGGATGCTGGAGTGCACCCCAGGCTGTTCCTGGGTACAAAATCTCCTGGTTTCAGTGCCCCCAGCTCCTGGGAGGTGCAGAGTGACTGTGCTGAGCTGCTTCACATCAAACCCCAGCTCCCCCGGTCCTGGGGGAGGAACAGGGGCACTTTGGGCGTCTGCTCTCATCTCCAACCATCCCTTTCCAGGAGGGGAAAACACTGGGTGAGGTTCTGGTCCGCTCAGCTGACCCCACCTCGGCTCTGACAAGACTCAAGGAGCCCGTGGGTGACCCCTAAACTGGAAATTTGCCTCTCCCAGGGAAAAGCAGGCACTGGGAGCTCCTGTAGGAGTGGAAGGATCAGAGGATAGGATTTTGTTTAGGGCTTCAGGAGGAAACTCTCCTTTGTCATGGCATCTCCCAGGGATTTGCTGTTGTCCAGTGCCTTCCAAGAGGCTGCTTCTGTGGTAAAAAAGGGATGAATTCTGCAGTGAAAGGCTCCTGAGGGCCTTCAAGCAAATATTGCTTCAGTGCTTCCAGCTCCTAGCTCTGGGCAGGTTGGCACTGTGACACTGTGGGTGAAATGGAAAATGGCAGATTATTCCCATTATTTGAGGCAAAAAAAAAAACCAACTAAAAAACAATGCCTTTAAGATATCTTCTAAATATCTCAGTGTTTCCTTCCTGGGAGGCAAAAGCTTTCCTTAAATCCCACTGGACTCAACAGGCAGAGAACATCACAGTGCTCATGGCCACTGTGGGCATTTCTTATTCCTGTGGATTATTTCCACACATAGGTTGGAAACAGAAGATGCAATATATCAAAAAGCAATTTATTCACCTTGCTTGGAGAGGTATTTTCCTAAATTGTTGATGTCCCCCATCTTTACTCTCACCTCTCTTCACCTGACTTGTCTGAATGTCTGATACGTGAGCTGAGAGGAAAAATCTCTTTCCCCACCATCACATTTAGTGGAGAACATGGAACACTTTTCGGATCAATTAATATTTTTAGCACAAAGGAGGATGATAA
Source organism: Orthonyx spaldingii (assembly GCA_013397795.1). Classification (NCBI taxonomy): domain Eukaryota; kingdom Metazoa; phylum Chordata; class Aves; order Passeriformes; family Orthonychidae; genus Orthonyx; species Orthonyx spaldingii. The sequence continues at coordinate 270,992 of VZTJ01000996.1, read as the reverse complement.
CTCTGTTCTCCTCAGCTAGGGATGGAATGGGAATTAGGTAATTGCCTAATTAGGAATTAAGGAATGGGAATTTAGGGAATTAGCCTAAAGACTTTATTTTTTTGCCTGTTGAAGTCTGGTGTTTCTTGTTGCCATCCTTAATTCTTTCCTAATGCCTCGTCCCATGACAAAACACCTGTTCCAAAGGCCATCGTTCCAAAGCTGCCTGTAGGTGTGTTAAGTGTTGAGTGGAGGGATGGGAACAGCACAAGTTTTCACTGTGCTGCCCTTCACATTGCTTCCGAAAGGAAAAGGCAAAGGATGCCAGGCCACGTTTATGTGAAAACCCTTGTGTTTGAGTGAGTTTTGCACGTGTGGGAGGGTTGTGCTTTGCTTTGTGTGTGCCCCTGGCATCAATCCTGTGCTGTGCAGGGAAGATTAACAGCCAGATCTCAGAGGAGGAGGAGGAATGATAGCAAATCCGAGTGGAAATTTACAGCTGCAGCTGGAGACACTTGAACTGTATCAGAATAACCTCAATAATTCTGCTCCTCTGGAAGATGCTGCAAAGGAATAACCCATTTCTTCGTCCTAATGAATAATGGAAAAGGCACTCCAACACTACTAATTAGGGAAGATTTTATTCTGGTAGATTTTATTAAGGAATATTAATAAGCAACATCTTGAACGGCATTGCAGGAGAATGGAGATGTGCAGAGAGCTTTAAATGCAGGGCTCTGGTAAAAGCTGCCAAAGAGAAAGGTGGGAAAACTTCAAAATGCTACATGGAAAAGCAGCTTCTCTGGCTCGATTCCCAAGTGGTGGTGAGAGGTGCTGGGATCCTTTCAGAAGATCTAATCCAAGGCAGAAAGGACTTTTGCATCTGATTTCCCAGGGGGAAATCCCAACACACCCAGTGCTTGTGCTGCTTTGGGGGTGTGGTGCCTTCCAGGACTGCCATGTGAGGCTGAACTGCTCCAGCTGCTGTCTTGGGACACTAAAAGGGCACCAAAAAGCTCTTTTCAGGCAGGGTTTGATGCCCAGGTAACTGGATCTCGAACAGGCAGCAGCGACAAGTGGGACCTGTTTCACCAGCACAGAGGGGATGTGCTGCATCTCCTGAGGAAGGGCAGCACCAGTCACTGCACAAACTTCTCTTCCTGCTGCTCCTCAGTGCCAAAAAAGTACTCCAGGTGATGGGAGGTGTTATCCAGAGAGAGCTGTGGTGGTCACTTCTGTTTATCTGGGCACACCCCTCTTGGAAAGCAATGGTTGCTCATCAAACAATGAGATAAAACTGGGCCTTTTGAACTGTCCCCAGTGACTCCCCTGTGGTGAAAGTGTGGTGACAACAGGCCTTTTTAGGCTCTTTTTGAAATTCTAATTACTCTTAAATGCCTTTCAGCAGGTCTGGTTCGAGCCCAGGCGTAGCTCTGAAGATGACATTTGTGATTTCCAGGGGTTTGCGGGTGTCAGGGAGCTCGAGGTGTGTGAGCAGCAGGACAGGACATGTCAAAACCCAGCAACCAGGTGGCAGTGCTGGAATGGATGGGCCTCTGGGTTATTAATTTATTAGATTGGTTATTAAAACAAGCTTTTCTCCTCTTCATGAGTCGCTCTAGGACCCATTTGAAAGGTCTCTGCAGAAGTAAAATTAGGTCAGACTTAGACACTGTGCAATTTTGGAGCGAGTCACTTTTAATTGTGCCCATAATCAACAGCAGGCAGACCACTCCTCTCAGGAGGCTCAAGTAAATTAAATTGACTGGAGATGCTCAGTTTTGCTGGTGAACTGAGTAAGGAAGCGAGGATTTGACTTATACAGTGACATTAAGTGACAGTGACTGCTTGCAGCAACCTCAGTGCTGTTGGATGGAGTTTGAATGGACACAGAAAATGTCTGAAATATTTCCTCATCGACCACATGTTGCAAACAAGGCCTTGCAAGGCTGCAGCAAGCTAGGGGGAGGCCAGATTCCTCCTCTCTGCTTTTTTTTTTTTTTTTTTAAACTCCTCCCTGCTTTTTTCCCCCCACAGGCATGGGCACAACATCAATTTGGACTACATTATGTGTAATGTATGGTGGCATTTTGGAGCCATCCTGCAAATGCTGCTGAGGATTGAATCTTCCCTCTGCTAGATACTTATATCCTGTAAAATCATGAGGAGAGCACCAGGCTGATTATAGGGATGAGGCAGCTCTGCTGGGAGGAAAGGCTGAGAGAACTGGGATTGTTCAGCCTGGAAAAGAAAAAGCTTTGAGGTGATCTTGTTGTGGCCTTCCTGTGCCTGAAAGAGCTACAAGAAAGATGGAGAGAGACTCTTTACAAGGAATGGAGGGACAGGATGAGGGGGAATGGCTACAACCTGACAGAGTTGGTTTAGAGTAAATATTAGGATGAAATCCTTCCCTGTGAGGGAGGTGAGGCCCTGGCACAGGGTGCCCAGAGAAGCTGTGGCTGCCCCTGGATCCCTGGAAGTGCCCAAGGCCAGGTTGGACAGGGCTTGGAGCAGCCTGGGACAGTGGAAGGTGTCCCTGCCCATGGAATGTGATGATCTTTAAAGTCCATTCCAACCCAAATGATTCTATGGTTCTATTTCTCACAGGCCTTGTATCCACATCGACGTCTCAGTTGTCTGAGGTGCAGAGAGAGGACAAAGCTCTCTGTTTAAAGCAATTTTGATGAAATGTGTGGGTTTTATGTCTGATTTTGCATTAATCAGTAGCTGGGAGCTGCTGCTTTGAGTGAGTGCCCATCACCTGCCCTCAGCTCATGAATTCCTCCACAGGGTGAAGTGTTCCACCTTTTCCCGTATCTCCAGTTGGAAGCCGTGCATTCGGCACAGGAAAATTCCACTAACACTTCAAATGCTGCAGTGAAAGCCATGCTAAAGTTTGAGGAGGAAAAAACAAGGTTTAGATCTGCAGAGCAAGCAACACAATTTACTAATTATGCCCTCTGAGGCTTCAGATGAGAAAGCTCTTCACGGGTGTTACACGATTCCTGATGCTCCAGTTCAGTTTGAAGGTGGTGCACGTGGAAGAGAGGGCAGTGGGATAAAGCTGTCCTGCTCTAGGCAGATGAGTTCTGTGTGGTTGGGGGTCTTGTTGAGGTTTTCAATGCATTTGGCCCTTCTGAGATCTCTGCAGTGAGACGATTGCTGGCACGAGCACCACCAGGCCTCGGGGAGTTTTGAACACCCTCCTTCACCCTGCTCTGTGGCTGCTCTGACTGAAGCAGAGACCTTTTAAATGAGTTGTTTCAACTTCCCAGAAACAGGTGGGGAGGTGGCCCTTAACTGTGCTGCCAGGGAATTGCCTTCCCCTTAGAAAAATGTGTGTTTTCCTAAAAAAACACCAACAGGAGAGCACCTCTTGGTGCACATCATAGATCAGGCTAAAACACTGAGCTGTGCAGGTGCTGGGAGATCCTTTTGGAGGGAGATTTTAACGTACAGAGGTGGATTCGTCTGCTCTGACAGCTCATTAGGTCTAATATTGGGCTTCCTCAGAGCTATCACTGGCGAGGAGTCTCCTGTGGACCTGTTCAGCTTAATCAAACACACACTTTCCAGGCAGGCCAGATGTGCCTGCCCTCCCCAGCCAACTTTGTGGATGTCTAAAATGAGACAGATGAGTCCCTACCCTGTGAATCCATCCTGCCTCACAGTTGCTGCTGTTAATAACCTGGCAGCAAGGTGCCCTTGATTCCACTTACCCTGCATTTATAAATAAATATTCGGTGTGTCGGTGACTCAGCCCCATTGATCTGAGGTAGTTATCTGAGGGTTGAATTGATTTCTTATCCCTGGCCAGTAAATGTTTTTCTAAGATGTGCCAATTGTCTACTGCTTAGGAAGCTCATCAAAATGTCAGGCTTAGTTTGAGTCCTGGCCAGACTGAGAGCAATTACACCCAGTCCCACGTTCTGAGTGAGACCCAGGGAGGTGCAGTCATGAAAATACCCAGAACTCATTTAGGTTTAAAAGATATCCCACCTGATAAACTCTTTGTTCACAGGTCCTCCTGGCAAGAGCCTTTTGTTGTGCCTGAACAACTTGAGATAAATAGATTTCATTGTAAATGGGCTGGAGATGTTTCTCCAGTGGAGATTGCACTTCTGTGCTGTTCACTTACTGTAAACTGAACCAAAAAAATGTTTATACACAGAAGTGGAGGGAGGAAAATTTGTGATTGCTGTGTCTTTTCTTTTCATTGCAGCCTTAATCTCACTGAATAGCTGCCTATCACTCAGCTATCAAATGCAATGATGAAGGGAGGAGTAGAAATGTGCTTTTGGCTGGGCTCCTTATCCAAAGGCTGTGATCTTTGTCACGAAGATTGACAAAGCTGGTGTTGCTGGGGTTTATTTATGCACGCTGATGTGCAGGGGCTGGGGACAGGCTTCTCCTGACTGCACCCCTGGGGACAGATGCCAGTGCTGCTCAGGGAGACGGGCTGCTGTGCCCTGGGATGCTCTGACGTGCTGTCCATCCTGTCAGCTTGAATATTGCTCCCCCAGTCAGCTCTGTGTGAGGTGTGGGGGGCAGTTTTGCTGTCCTGGCTGTCCGTGGGATGTGCTGGGGTCTCTCTGAGTGAAGAGGTGGCTGCTCCCGAGCAGAAGTTGGTGTTGGAGGCACTGACCTGATATTGTTCTAAAAGCTGGTGCCATTTCCAGGTCACCATCTCAGCCCAGGAGTTCAGGGCTGGGAGGGGTCAATATCACCTTGTTTCAGGATCGCTGAGTTTAAAAAACTGCAGAGATCCAGGAGACTTGAGGGTGCATAAATAACCCAAACAAGGGCAAGTCAGTCACTCTGGAAGTGACTCCCACTGAGCAGAGGAGTAGCTTTGAAAGGTCAGACTTCAAAATACCTCTGGAAAGTTATTTCCCATCTTAGAGGAGCAGCATTTAATGACAGCATAGTCTACTTCTAAAAATCAGACACAAAACCAGCCCACAGCTACTTGCAGAGCTGTTTAGCCCCAGGCAGAAGTTGCAGGGGATGGTTCTTGCTGAGCAGATGGGCAATGTCCAGCCCATGGCACATAAAGACTGGCTAAAGAACAATCCTTTTCTGCCAGAAGGGATTCTTTGGGTCTAAAGCAAAAAGGGATTTTCTGGTTAACTTAATATTAAGTGACTTCTATACTAAAATTTCAGACTTGCTCAGTGGCACCTCAATGCATTTGTACTCACCCTAATATTATGAATAAATACAAATTGGTGAAAGACCTCTCTCCAAAGCATGTCAGCAGCTCAATATCTTCATTTTGCTCTGAGTGTAAATATGAAACTGAACTCCCAGGTCTCCCTTTCCACTCTGCCCCAGGGTTTATGATGTCCCTGTCAGCAGTAGCTGGAGTTAAGCTCCAAACCAAATCACCCACACTGAGCTACTCTGTGATATTTCTTGGCCCTTGAGCATTCCCCTGCTAAATTATGGCTGGAGACTTCTCCCAGCAGCTGCCATCAGGTGTAAATTATTGCTGAAGGGGACAGAATTCAGGATCCAGGGATTTATCTGCAGGCCAAAGTTTCTCCCTTTCAGCCTGGCCAGGAGCAGTGACTTGGCTCCCTGTTAAGGTCTGGGACAGTCACCAGGACAAACCACTCCAAAAATAAGTTCATTGACCCAAATTGGTTGGATCCCAAATTGAGCAGCTCAGAAATGCAGTAGGAAGGCAGATTGGGGTTTTGTGATGGCCCTGTGGAAGCAAATTCAATTCAATCCCAGCAGGTCCTACTTCATCTACTGCTCTGGGCTCTTTTGTTTATTTTGCTGGAGGGAAGTGTTTTGCCCTCCCTGACCATTAATCGAGTTTAAAGAGCCAATTTTATTCGTTAGTGTGCCCCCCTGCCTCTTGCAGGGTATTTTAAATAATATGAATCAACATTCAGCTTGAAAACATTAAAATACTTGCCAGGGAAATTTCAAATAAGTGCATGAAAGGCTATATAAAGTAGGATCAATTTAACTGGAAAATGCATTACCCATGTAAGTCCTAAATAACTGCTGAGTGTGAAAAGGCCGATGAAAACAAACAAATCAATAGAATTAATTAACTGGGAGGCAGTGTGGGCCAGCAGAGAGACCACAAGGATGGGAATGAATCCCCTGCTGGTTTCAGCCTGTACTCCAGGACTGAATAAGTAGGTATTTAGCCTTCAGTCTCTTTTCGAAGCTGTCTGGAGGGTTTAGGTGTTCACATCAATAGGACTCAGATGCTGAGATGCCTCCCCTTTGTGTGTCTGCACCACACATGGAAGCACCACTTAATCATTGTGCTTCCAGCGAGAGCGCTCAAGGCAGGGAGTGAAAAATCAAAGATCCCGAGGGCTGAGGGTTTGAACTGCTCTGGTGAAGGCAGTGACAAGCCCTCTCCTCCCCATTAGACAGCTGCAGGATGTAGTTCAGTCTGCAGCTCTGCAGCATTAATGATCTTCAAAACGACTGCTCCTTGGTTCACGATTTTCACCAAGAAATGCAGGGGAGTCCTGGTACCCTGCAGGCTTTGGTGCACACACCTCTTGGAAAAGCCCTTTTTGAATGGAGCCTGCTCTGTGTATCATCTCCCTGAACGTGGCCAGTTCCCATAAGATTGGCAAGGCAGTCCTGAATTAATCCAATTCCCTCCCAAAACCCATCCAGCACCAACAGCTTGTTGCGTCCCAGCCATGAGACTGAGCTTTTGCAGAGGGCATGGCCACCCAGCTGAAGTGGCATCACAGCTGAGAGAAAAACTGCTGGAGATTTACCTGTTATGTTATTGCAGTTGGGTTTTTTTTTTCCATGAGTTTAACTGAATTTCCATCTGGTTTTTAAAGCTTTTGCGGCTCTAGACATGAACTAAGAGCGAGTTTAAAGCATGATCTGTAGGAGTGGCTGACTTGAGAACCAGAGCAGTGAAAATCTCATCTCCCCAGCCCTGCCCCTTGTATCTCTGTCCTTTCCTCTCCACCAGGAAATCCATTTCCCAAGAGCTGCATTCTTCAGGCCGTTTATTCAGCTTAGCTCAAAATGCAGTTTCCCCTGGGCTGGGATGGCAGTTTGAGTTCTGATTCTGCTGGGCACACCCACAGTGCTGCAAAGTCTCCTCATGGAGCCAAGGCCTGGCACAGGCTGGGGCTGAGCCCATAAAGCAGCAGACAAAGCCTGGCAGTGGATTACTGCTAATTAATCACCCCCAGATACCCCATCTACAGGGTAAATTTTGTCTATTTGTGACAGTCCTTTGACATCATGGACGTTTTTTACCTGTCACCCCTTTGCACTTTGACAAATAATCCATGATCAACTCCTCTAGCTTGACCCCAATGGGCTGATTTATTTCTGCAAAGCAGCTTCACATTTCATCTCTGCCTTATCCTGCCTTTTATTTTTCCCTAGAAAATAAACCCAGACTTTTTCCCCTGCAAGACAGCAGGGCAAACCTAGAGCAGTCCAGGGAGGGTAGCCAGAAGAGCAGCGGGCTCTGCAGCCAGGGCCATCATTTTGGCAAAGATTTTTTTTTTTTTCCTGAGCAATTCCAGCCCTAAACAGGCCAGCCATGGTCACAGCTCCTTCTGCCACGGTGACACTTTGCATTTCCACCTGCCCTGCCCCAGCCCATGCCTGAGCTGAAGGACAGACAAATGCCTTTTGATAAAAACCTCCGTGCTCTCAGCTAAAGATCAAAGGTAAATTTGCTTGGAGCGCTGAATCGTGAATCCTGAAAAAGAGCTGTATTAGCATCAACAATGGGATTAATTAGTCTCTGCCTGGAACCTTTCAAACACAAACACACAGCCTGCACGTTGTACCCGTGCAGTGTAATTCCAGCTCGCCTCGCTCCTTCCCAGCCCTGCAGCCCCTCTGGAAAAGGGACCCTGTTCTCACATCACCGTGAGCTCTGCTTTGAGCCAGGGCAAGGAACAGGTACAGCAGGCTGAGCTACCGGGCTGTGGAAAGCACAGATAACACAGCAAGCTTTCAACAGGCTCCTTTCAAGCTTTTGTGGAGAGCAGAGATAACAGCTGAGCAAACTCTTGGTAGGAAATTTGTAGCAGGCAGGGCTGGAGCGTGCTGGGGTGTCAGGAGAGGGGCTGAACGTGCCCATAATAGAGCAAGTTATCCAGGCAGCTCTGCCTCCCTTTGGATTCTTTCCCCCGAGTGCTTTCCCAAATGAAATTTCTTCAGAAATCTCACTTCTGCATGTCATTCATCAGCAGGCTGCAGCAGTTCTATAAAAGAGCTGCTGAACTAGAAATTAACTGTTTTATAGACAAAATGTCAGCTCACCCGAGTGTCTGTAAAGCCAAACAGTTTCCCCCCTGGTTTTTCTGGGGTTTGTGATGAAAACTGTCATTTATTAAAAGAACATTCACTCCTGAGTGTTCTCCAGTGCTGAGTGCTTGCATGCATGAGGCAGGAGCTCCACACCCGAGTTTGACACTTTCCCACACTGAGGAATGGCAGGAAATAGAAAATGCAGCCCGTGGACTGTGCATGGCCCAGTTTGAACTGTGGAACACAGGAGTCAGGTTTGAGTCTGAGTCTGCAATGTGGAGTACTTTGTGTCACTCACTAAAATTAACTTTCTCCAGGCAGTGAAGTCAAGGGACAGAGAGGCAGGGTTAGGGGTTTTTCTTGTGGGAAGGAGTTGGGAGAAGGATCTGGGAGCTGCCAGTCCTGCCTCTAAAAAACTATTTAAAAACATGTTTTGCCTTCCCCCTCAAAATACCCCTTCCTGTGAGCTCCATGCAATGTGCAGAGGGGTAGCACAGTCTGAGACATCTGCTCAGACTTCAGCTTCAAATCCCAAATAAAGCCCCTTTCCGTGTTCTCCTGGTACCTGTGTGAGCTCCATAAACCCAGCAGGTGACTTCTGTTCAGGCAGCCCTTGTGCCTGCAAAGAGGGAGGGCAGCATCAGGGCAGGCGTGAGAACATTTGTTAAATGCTGGCAGAGCTGCTGTTATTTACTTGCTGATAGACCCTTAACATGGATAAATACTTTTCTATTGCTTGCTTGTGTAGGGTAATACTGCAGCTTTTCCTTTAGAGTGTTTTTTATGCAACCCAGAAGACCTCAATATTTTTAATATCCTTCACACAAGAGACCTCAATAGCTTTCACACCTCCTTCCCTTTATCAGAACACAGAAGCAAAAGCCTTGTTTTCAGAGAAATTGGTGAAGAGACAGAGGAAATGCCTAGTTAGACACAAAATCCAGAATTTTGGAGCTTCAGAAAGGCAGTGAGATGCATTTCTACAGGTTATGCCAGGGGCATTACAGGAAACACAAACTGACTACTTCATATTACTCTTCCACTTGACATCAACATTTCTGTAGGAGAACTGAGCTGACTTTAACATCAGTGCCCACATGAAGCATAATTGCTGTGGCTGAGGCTTTTACTCGCTGCACTTGGAAGCTTTTAGAACTCTCCAAGCCTTTGATGGAGAGTGGCCACATTCATTCTCTCCAAGCTTCCACCCAGCCTCCCAAACTGAGGTGAGAGCAGAGATTTGTGTGCAGTGAAGATCTACATCCTGGGCTGGAGCCAGCTTTGGCCTGGCAGGGGTTTATTTGATTCAGGAGGAAGGAGTAAATACCATGGTGTGACAAAGCTGTCAAACCCAAACTGCTTTTCTTATTTGTCCTGCTCTGTTCAAAGGTCCTTCCTACAGTGCTGACCTTTGTCTCAGAGTAGCATCAGCACTGAACTTGGTCTTGCAACCCTTAAATATGAATTTTTTTGGCTTAAGGATGGAGGGAGATGTAATTCTGTGCCACTGGAAGCATAAACATGTTTATTCCCATTAGATAAATTGCTTAAGTTCACTCTTAATGTTTTGTTTAATGAACCCTGATCACTTTGCAAAAGCTTCCTGAGCATATCTGGGAGAGCCAAAAATAAATCCAAGGTGTCTGGGTTCTTGACAGTATCTGCCAGCAGGTCCTGCTGCTCTGTGAGGTCACTTTAAAGAGAGTGCTCTGTGTTCCTGACTCTCTGCTGGTTTTACAGTCTGTGTGTTTAATAACTGGCCGTGGAATTAGAGATGGCATCAGTGCAGCAAAGGCTGTTCTGCACCTCATAAAATATCAGCCTCCTGTTTCAAGTATTTTATGCAGAATGATTTGCATGGAAGCAGTAACCTCGCAGCCCTGAGTGCTGAAGAAAGCAGAGGGGCAGTAAAATGTGTCTAAAACAGCTCTGCAAGTCTTTGCCCTTGTTGCTCAGATGCACATGAGCTGCTTGGACAGCCAGGTGTCACTCAGGTGCCTCAGTTCTGAGATCTGTCCTAGGCAGACTCCGTGTGCTCAATAAAATGATTTTAAAGGATTTGGACTAATTACATTTTAAATACTTAGTGTGGGAAGGTCGTCTCACAAACTTGAGCTGGGTGAGCTGAGCCCTGTGGAGAAGATCCCCCAGCCAAGTTCTGGAGGCTGAGGAACACCTTGGCTCCTCTGCAGCAAAGAACAAGGCTGCTCACTTCTGCACTGAACTTCTCCATCCCAGGGGAGCCTTTTTATCCTGTCAGTTATTCAAAGTTCCTTTAGATCCAGGAGGGGGAGGAGGAAGCAAATGAAGTGAAATGAGGAGTGCAGGTGATGTGGCTCAAAGGGCAGGCTCTGAACCCTTGCAGCAGGATTTGGGATGACACGAACTGGGCAGGAGCTGTCTGTGCCTGGCTTAGTTCAATTTGCTCTTTGCTCCTGACCCAGCACTTGGAGAATTTCCCCTGTGAGGATGGATAAGAGCAGGAGGATCTCAGATACTGCACAGATTTAAACCAAACCGGGGGGGAGTTTCAAGTGAGAGCCCTGCTGGAAAGGTGACCGCACTGGGACCTGAGGGATGGCCAGAATGGGGGTTCTCAGAGGGCCTGGGGCAGGTGAGGTTTTGAACAATCTCTGCTAATGATGCGTTTTTGTCCTCAGCTCCCACATCCTGGAAGAGCTGTGCCAATCCCAGTTTCAGTGAGGAAGTGTCCTCCTGACACTCACTGGTGTCCCTGGAATCTCTTTGGAAGCTGCTTGGTGCCGTGGCAACGTTTGTGTACTTGTAGCTCCTGCAAAGGGATGGAGGATTCCTGATTGTTGTCATTCTTTCAGTGCTGATTCAATCACCAGTCTGGCCTGCAGGACCCTCAGTCCTGAAACTCAAGGTGCTGAGTGTGTCCCAGCGTGGCTGCCCCATCAAACTTCTTTAGAAAGCAACTGTATTTGCATCTTAAAAAAAAAAAAAAAAAAAGGTGGTTAATGGGAGTGACAGATACTTATTACTTCTCCTTTCAAACACAGGACTAATTGTCTCCTGTCCCTAGTAAGCAATTTAAAGAAATGCTGGTGTAGGAAGAATTAGATAATGAAGCTCTTTCCATCTGACACTTACATATAATTTACTTTTAAATCAACTCCCCTGGGAGGTGGCACAAGCTGTGACAGTGCAGAGAATATTTTAATGGTTTTGGCAAGGAGTCAAACCAGAAAACTTTCTATTTTAATCCCAGGATGCCAGTGGCTAATATTTCAAAACAACAGGGGGCTAAGGGGGTGGGGATGTTAAATGTGATGTTGCAAACTGAGGTCACTGTGATCAAAAGGAGCTGGTGGGGACAGATTTGTACATTTTAAATACTGCTTATTATGTTCCTTTAGTGCTGTTAATTAAAAAAATACCACTATGGAGAAGGTGTAGGAAGAGCTGGGTATTGCTTGGCTCCATCCCAGCTCTAGGAAAAAAGAAAATAATTTCCTTCCATGTATCAATCCGTGTGTTATTGCTTTGCCATCTCCCTTTATGAGCAGATATTCTTGCAGATTGCCATTGGAGAGTCCATGGTCCTTTGTGTGTCTGCTTAGGGATTTCAGTGTGGCTGTTGATATTAAACAGGGAAATTCTTCCCTGTGAGGGAGGAATTCCCATCCCTGGAAGTGCCCAAGGCCAGGTTGGACAGGGTTTGGGGCAACCTGGGGTAGTGGAAGGTGTCCCTGCCCATGGAATGAGAAGATCTTTAAGGTCCATTCCAACCCAAATCATTCTATGATTCCAATATGAAAGTTACCATCACTCCATCTGCCTTTCCAGGTAAATGAAATATTTCTCTCAGGTTATGACATTAAAGTGTTATCCAGATGAGCTGGAGCAACAATTTCTCCTTCCCCTGCTGCAGTACCAACAATGCTCAGTTTCAGGTGATTCTCACTTGTGTTTGCACCTCCAGCACATTTGGAGGGATGGAGGAGCTGGACCTTAGTGCAGACTTCAGAGAGAACACACACGTGTGCTGCAAAGGCCCTTTTGTCTTCTCTGTCCAAAGATATTTCATTAAGAAAGGGCTGGTCAGTTCTAGATTTTAATATTTCCTGTAGAGCAGCCCAAGCAGTGGGAATTAATCTCCAAGGCTGCACAATGTCCCCGTGCTCGGGGCTCCACCAGCCTCTTAAATCAGCCTAATTTCATTCAAGTCTTACTCCACAGCTGCTGCTAAATTGAGTCCCTGAAGGGAATAGGAGTTTGGAGGCATAAGAGGGCAGAACAGAGAATGTTTCTTTAATTGTTTTTATCCACCACTCGGAGTCACTAGAGTAGAGGAGTAATTAGGGAATTGTGGTGTATTTCAGTAAAAGCACCACTTCCCTCCTTCCCTCTCCTCTTTGTGGAAACCGTATTTCAGAGTTTGGCACATTTATAAGCCCTAGGAAGAACCTCATATGCAATAATCCCCACCTAATCATATCTTAACTAAGCCCTTTCTGCAGAGATTTATGGTGACTAAAGCAGGCAGTCGTAAATAACATTAATGGCACAAGCACAGTGTGGCACCAGGTCTGCACTCCGTGATGTTTTCAACTGGAACCCCTTTTGCAGCTGGCCTGGGAATAATTGTTTTTTTCTCTGCTGCTCCTCAGGAGGTGAAGTTCCCAGTGCAGTGCAGTAAATGGAATTGTTTTGGGATCCCTCAAACACATGAGCTGCTTTTGGCAGAGCAGGGAAGCAGTGCCAGGATCCCCCTGGGAGAACACCCTGTGCCAGGGCTGAGGGAATGGGAGGGAGAACAACCCAGAACAATCACTGGGGCTCAAAGCATGGACTGGTACCACCAAAGTGTGTGTTGTGGGAGGGCAAAATGCCTCCAGGAGTCTGGATTCTCCACCATGTTCAGTTTAAGTGGTCAGGTAAAAAATTTGCACTGCATTGACTCGGAAAAAAAAGTATTTTAGTTTGTCAAGCTCAGCTTTGGATGAGCATTCTTTGCCCAATATCCTCACCTGGAAGAGCAAAACTGCAGGGATGAGGGAATGACTGCAGAGCAGAAAACCTGGGGGTGACGCAGCACGTGCAGGGGCTGCCAGTGACCTTTGGTTCCCCGGGATGGGAAGGAGTGTAGCCGTGAGAAAAGAGATTAAAATACAAATCCAGCGCTGTGCAGCTCTCCTGCAGAACACACATTCTGTGTGCATCGCCCAGTGCAACCCGAGCCTGGGGTGGGATTTTCCTTTCCTGTTCAGTGCACTCTGGGGAACATCTCAGCATCCAAAGCAGGGTGGAAGTGCCACCTCACGTGGAAGGATGGCTGGTGCTCACCTGGCAGCACTGAAGTCAATTCCTAGGGAGGGATGGCCAAGAGGACTGGGATGTCTCCCTTTAGAGGTGTTGCCCAGCCACACTCCCGATTTTTCGCTGTTTCAGGGGAAGCAAGGAAAGGAAAGCTGTTTATTTCATTTTCTTTTCCACCAGCAAGTCTGAAAAATACCAGTTATGTCCAGAAGTTGAGAGACTTTTTGCCTCACTGCTTAATTCGGGGAAAACAGCATATTTCAGAACCAAACTAAAAAGATTTGGTTTGGTTTTTTTTTCCCCAGAATTAACCTCAGTTTCCCCTCTCTGCTGCCTCCAGCACCAAGCAGATGAGGCAGAGCTGCCACACAAATGCCTTTTCTCTTGCTGTGTGTTGCTCTTTGCAGCTGCCTGTCGGCCTGGTGCTGTTGAACAACCGAACTGTTTATCTTTCACTTGGTAAGAATTAGTGGTTTTCTGCTCTCAGGCTGCACGAGAAGTCTTTTCTCCAGGCTACCCTGGACTGAGCTGCACAGGATCAGCGTGTGGCACTGATAAATCCACTGTCTGTGCTTCCCCATCTGTTATCTGCTCCTCAGCCTGGGTACCCAGCTCCGTGTTTGAAATTCCTTGGGTGGAGTTTGGCAGTGAGCAGACTTCAAATCGCTGCTGCTCTGCTGCTTGAATGTGATTCAGGAAATAAAGATGATCTCTTCTGTGTTTGATACAGCACAAGGTCACCAGACGTGTGCAGTGGCATCAGGCCTGGCTCTTCTTTATTTCTATCAGTGCTGTGCTAACATAAAGCTCTTGCTGGAGCCTGACAGACCCTGGGGGCCTCTTGGGGAAGAACTCAAGGGTCTTAAATAGTGGGAATATCATCTCTAAGCCGTGTGGCAGGGCTGGAGGGATGTTTCTCTGGGAGCTCTGTTGCACTGGCACAGTCTGGAGTGAGGGGCTCATAGAAATTCCCTCACTTTTCCCCAGCAGATCCGAGCTGGGGTGTATCAGGTGGGGTAATGCCTTGAGAAATGGTCTGAAGTGCAAAAATAGCTCACTCTGAAACCCTGCTGCTTCCAGAGCTGCCTCTGGTGCTGCTCATCCTTCCTTTGTGGCTTTTCCCCTCCCATCTGATGCAAAGTCGATGGCAATTTTCCTGTTGACTCTGATGGGGGCTTTGTATCAGCCCTAAATTGATTCAGAGCTCTTTTCCTAAAGCAGCTACAAGCACACATTATTAGATTCACTTGATAATTCAATCAAGCCCTCACATCTCCTCATGGAGATGCCTCAGATCTCAAGGGACATCCAGCAGGAAATTTAAGGTTTCAGCTGTTTCAGCCTCCTCCATTTCCTCCCATGCAGCGACTGCACATTGATGAGTGGCTTTGTTCTGCTTTTAGGTGATAAATGCACCAACCCTGGTTCTCTCTGTCATGGGAGGTGTGGATTAACACAGTGAGAGGGTGAAACCTGTGCTGGCCTTAATATTTGTCTGGTCCGTAAAAGTGAGTGTGTGCAGATTTTTCTCATGATTTCTCCTTTGTTATATAGTTACAGATCACAAAACAAAGCAAAAAAACCCTTTTTAGGTGTATCAGCACCCCCTTTCACTTCTGTTCCTAAAAACATTAAATCAGCATCATGATTTTCTGGAAATATATTTCACGTTTTTACTGTCTTTCCTCCCAAATCAATACACCTTTGCAGGAAAGTTTTATTTTGAGGTGATAAGCAAAGAGTAGCTGCAAAGCTGTTGCATTTAGTGATGCTCAGGAGTTTTGACAAGCTGGTCCATTTTTTGAGGGAGTGAAATCCTGCAAACCCTGAGGTGATTTCTTTCTGTCATGCAATATTTGAGATTCAAGACCTCGCAGTGGAACCAAGAGTTTTGGTGGAATATTTGAACTTAACAGGCATTTATAGGCAAAATAAATAAAAAAAAAGGTGCTGTGCAAGTCCTCATTGAATAATTATATAAATATTTTCTTACCATTAGGTTGCACTGGTGGGCAAAATATACCACTTGAGTTTTCAGAACCTTTTCAATGGTGGTTAATCCTTCAGCCTTGGCTCTGAGTGGTGAGTAGCTGCCATTTTAAAAATCCTCATGGAAAGTGGGAAAAGAGAGGTGGCCAAGGGGAAGGAAAAATAATAAAGTGTCAGGGTAGTGTGAGAAATGCCCTGGGGAGGTGGCAAACATTTCTGCAATTAGTGGTGTGAAAATGGTAGATTTGTTAGCAGTCTCCATGCATTATTAATAGCCGCAGAAACAGGAGCTGCCCACTGTTCTGCCGCCTGATAGGGATGCTTTCCTCGCTTTTACCTTGTTTTGCCTCCCAGCTGGTCCCTCTCTCTGACACGCTGGCTCCGTTTCAAGCCTGGCTGGGAAAGTTGTCGTGGGCTCTCACTCCGAGCATCAGCAATTTCCTTTCCTCCCCTGCCAAGCGCTTGGCAGCCGTGTCTGGGAGCAGACAGCCCTGCCCCAGCCCGGATAAGCTGATCCCTGCCGGGGCTGGGGCTGGGGCTGCCCTCGGGTGCTGCGGGAGGTGCTCGTCCCACACCTTGGCTGTGCCTTAATCCTTCACAGCCTTGCCCTCAGCGCAGGTGGGAGAGGGAAATTATCCCCCTCCTGCTCTGGGGCTGTCCCCGTTATCTCCCTGCTGCAAACGGGGACGTCAACACACCCCCACCTCCTCCCTGCCTCCTTCACACCTTGCCCTGTGCCAGAGCTGCTCCTGCCCTGGGTGGATCCTTAGCTCCGCTTTTCCCCTGGCACCAACCTCCTGCTCCTCCCCACCACAAATCTCTGCCTTCGGCTCTCAGTGCTGGGCACAGGGCAGCCAACACTCCGCCTGCTGCACTCCACCTTGCACCTTTTCCCTCAGCCTGGAGTGCCCTGGACTCAGGAGAACTTCATAAATGGCACCGTCTGGGGATTGAATTGCAGCTTTTCACCCAGTTTGTCGCACCGACAGTGCTGGTACAAGGCAGTGATGCACAGATATGCCGTAACACACGACTGGGATATTGCTGGCATTGTTCTGTGGGTACAAAGGGCAGCTGAGCTGGCAGCTGCCTGCTCTCACACCGGTTTTGGACTGGTGCACCAGTAAAGAGCTGCACAAAGCACAGCTTTAGGGTGAGGAAAGGTCCTGCTGAATTTCCAGGAGGCACCAGCAAGGAGCTGTCTCTGGGCTATGTTCACTAATGAAGCCTCTGCCCAGTGATCATCTGCAGAGAAAACAGCTTTAACCCAGTCCTTCCTCTGGAAAAATCCCCCTGGTGCCGTGGGAGGATGTCCCAGCCCTGCTTCAGTGCCCCTCTGGGGCTTTGCAGGATGGGGGTCCCCAGTTCCCAGCGGATGAAGCGGGAGGGAGGAAGGTGATGTGAAATTCGGTGAAATTTGCCAAGAGATGGGGCTGCAGCCCTCCGTGGCCAGGACAGGCAGTGCCCAGCTGGCCCTGGGGCTCTGCTGAGCCCTGCAGCAGCGCCAGGGCCCCGGTTACCCATCAGAAACCTCCTGATTTTCAAGCTGCCAGGATTCGGGAGCTCTTCTGCTAAAAGACAAATGTGGGCAGGCAAGCCAGGGCTAGACCGAGTGGGCCTCCTGGGTGTATGGCTTGAAATTCTGATTTATTCAGGCAGGAGGGGAAGCATCCTTTGAGCAAGTTTGTTCAGTACCAGCACAAAACAAAAACTAATTAAGTCAGTTCAGCTCGAAGAGGGTCTGTAATTTGCTACCAGCTCAGCCTTTAAAGTAAGTTTACTATGCTAGATGAAAACATGTTACTGGAATCACCCTGTACAATTAGACCCATATTTCTACCCAAAAAAATCTTTTCTTGATTAGTCCCAAAGGCAGGTTTCTCCTCTGAGGTCCTTTACAGCTCTTCACTGGAAAATGCATTGAGATGGGAGACAGGCCAATGGTTCCTTGTCTTCACTCACAAGGACCCTTCTGTACAATTGATTTTTAATTTTTTTTTTTTTTTTCCCAGAGAGAAATAAATGTTACTTGTCACAGTGCAGCTCCCCCACCTTCAAAGCCCCTCAGCAGTTGTGAAAATCTCGCCAGATTTGCGCTGTAGTTGGGTAGATTTGCCTTCTCCCTGTGTAACGTGATTTATCTGGGCAGAGCAGAGATGGATTGACAAAACTGCTGTGTGGAAGAAGGAAGTGCTCTTTATCACTGCTTTTGCAATATAGATTTTACAAGCTGACAACGGGGTTTAATCTCTGAATGAGCAAAGTTAAGTTCCAAACAAGTGCAGTTCATCTTAGTTCACGGGCTTGTGGGGAAATGCTTCACAGGCAGGATGTGTTGTAACAAACCAGCAAAGGTAGCAGCTGAATTTTCAGGGCTGTCTGGCTCTGGTACATTCTCTAATTCAAGAGCTGATGGCTCTTGATGCAGCCCTTGAAGGCAAGCACAAAGCAAACCCTTGCAGGATCAGAGCTGGAGTCAGGCCTGCAGCTCCTGTTGTGGTGGGAACGGGGAGCTTCAGCTGCTTTCAAAATCCCATCAGCTCCTGTGCTGTCTGTTGAGCCGCTGACAGAAAAACGGTGGAGAGCTCCCTTTGCACGGAGCTGTTCCTTGGTGATGCCCACGTTTGCATTCAGAGCACTCAGAACACGGCCCCGGTGTTTTTCTGCTGGCTGCAAATACCATCCCTGCACTGGCGCAGAGATGGGAAGAAAAGCTGGTGTCAGCCTTAATTCTGTGTTTCCTGGAGGCTCTCATTGGTTTCAGACAGACCTTTCACACCACCGGGATGACTTTTGGATTTCAGCCTTCAGGGAGGAGGGTCAGTGTCAGTTTTACAAGGAGTAATTTATTTGCACGAGCGCTGTCGGGGTTCACGGGCACAGAGCTTGAAATATTCTGCTCTTTGCAAAGTTCACAGGATTCTTCATGTGCTGTTCCTAAGCAAATCCATCGAAGCTCATCTTCCTAAAAATAACCCAGCAGATGCAGCCCAATATGTCTGAGCTGCTCTAAAATATACACCAAGCACGCAGCATCTGAACACATTACTGGGAAGAAAGGGAAAACATGGCTTAAAATTGTATGTGGGGATCTGAGCATTTAAAATCTGGGAGGCTGTGAACCTTCACATTGAAGGCTTGGTCCAGGGTGAACCTTTCTCTGGATGGGTTTGACTCAGAAATGGCTGTACAAACAATAAATGTGCTGTTTGCAGAAGCACTCAGTTTGGGAGGATATTCACACTTCCTTTTAATTTTTATCTGGGAGATTTAATCGTGCCCATTGGCAGATAAGTGAGGAAGAGGATTTTTACCTGCTGTGAAATGTCAGGAAGCAAAGAGAACATTAAATGTCTCATCGAGTGGTTCCAGGCGTGGCGTTGAACAAGAGCTGGGCACAGCTGACAAAAAGGACAATGGCAAAGAATTGAACTCCGAAGGGTGGACAGTAAACTGGAAAAGGGGGATTTTGGAAAGGGAATTGGGTGTTCTGTGTGCAGCCCAGGCAGCCTCAGGGCCCAGGGTATCTGAGGCAGCCTTGTGGTCACAGGTAGGAGGCAAAAACGTGAAGTGCCCTCACACCAAGGCTGGAGAGAGCTCAGGAAAATGAATCTGACCTGCTGGGACACATAATAAAGGGAGATAAACACTTAAGGAAGGAAATATATTAAACTCCCCTCCCCACTTTACCAGCATCTGTTGATAGCAAGAGCACTATATCTGGTGAAAATGTAATAAGCTACAAGATTAAATGTGTATCATCTTTGCACTGTGAGGCAGGCTGAGATTGCTTCCAGGCTACAGCACAGAGATTTGCACACACACATGAGCAAAAGCAATGTTGTCTGGGCTTCAAGCTCAATTTCTGCTATTCAGCCACATAAAATTATCTAAATCCTATCTTGCAGCTGACAGGCAGCAGGGCAAGGTCAGTTAATCACAGCGGGGCCATGGAGGAAGGGAAGGGTTCCTCTGATATCCACGGCTCAGGGACAAGAGCAGCTTTGCCAGGGCTTCAGCTGATGGTTGCTTTTCCTCTCTCCCAGAGTTAAAAGCAGCTCTGTGTGGGTGTCCATGTGGGAGGAAAACACGGGGAGATGGAGCCTTTCCTTGGCTGCACACGAGGCACAGGGTCCATCGTGAGGTTCTGCAGGGATTTGCTCTGCTCGCAGCCAGGGGAGGAGTTTCTGTGATGAATTGTTGGGTCTTGAACTGCAATTGAGCCCTGAACCTTTGTGGAAGAAGGCAAATTTTTGTCTGGGAGGAAGAGGACAGCAATCAGCCAGTTTGGGCAGAGAATTTTTAGAAGGAAGAGGAAAGGTTAGGGATAAAAAAAGATTAAGAGATCTGTAAGATGGAAAAGCCTGGGGGAGCGTGGGGGGAGAACACGGGATAATGGAAACATGTATTCACCTCAAATTTGCATTGTTGAAGCTGATAATCACACAGGGCTGGGAAGGCTCTGAAATTATGACATAATCCATCCTTCTGTCTCAGAGCAGGATTAGTTATAGCTCTGCACTGCCAGGGTTCTGTTTGCCTGCTGCTGAAGGTCGTTCAGCAGAGAATTCCTCTGCTGGAAATCTTCTCTCCAGCTTTGCTACCTGTTGAAAGCTTTTCCTAAACCTGACCCACAACATCCTGACATAATTTGAGCTGATCCTTGTCCTGGCAGCACAAATACAAATGTTCCTTTGTCACTGCAGCTCTTGTCAATATTTGAAGCCTCTAATATTCTCTCTTTTTTCTTGCCTTCCTGCACATGAATCTTCTGCTCAAGATCAGGTTTTCCCAGCCTTTTGGCTGCCTTTGTTTGCACTCTCTCCACTCGATCCTTTTGTCTGGAGTCTGTGTAGCCCCATTAACCCCAGGAATGGGAAGGGAGGAGGCAGAAAGGCCTCGTGGCTTAGTCCAGCTATGGACAGCAGCTGGAAATCATTAATTTCTGTTTGGAATCACTTTTAAATAACCCAAATTACTAAAAGTTGGCCTTAACAAGCCATGGGTAGAGTGTTCCTGGGCATCACTGAGTGCAAACAGCTTTGCAGCTGGAGGTAGCAAAAGTAAGGGTGGATTTGGAGCCATTGGCTGCCTCAAAAAAAACCCCATTTTCCACTGTGCTGTTGGCAATTTATCCTGTGCCTTCTGTGGAACAGGGGCAAACGGGGGCTGTGGGCTGAGTCAGAGCTGGAGGATGCAGGTGGGGAGTGGGAGAGGCTTCCCCATCCAGCTTCAGGGCATCTCTGGGAGCAGCACTGCTGGCCCAGACCTTCCCCAGCCTGGAAAAAAAGGAGCAGCAATTGGACAGGACAGGACTCACACCCCTTCTGATGCCTGCAGGAAGCTCTGTTGGAAACATATACCACGAGTCCAGGAAAACACAGCAAAGGTGAAGTGCCCAAAGCTGCTCATCCCACAAAGCAAACAGGCAGCTTTTAAATGCCTCTCGCCTGGGCTGAGGAGCAGAACGAGAGAATAATGGGAAGAAAGTATTAAGGGTTAAGGAAGAAAGGGGGAAAGAAGTCTTTTATCTGGGAATTAAAGGTTTAACCCGGCAAATCTCCCTTTTTCTCTTATTTTTGGGATAAAAATAAGAGCACTTGGAAAGCTTAAGGGCTAGATTTGAGAAGACAGCCGTGAGTGTGAGGATGCTCAGACACAACTGGGGACTGTAGAAATCCCTAAGCTGCTTTTTCTTGGGAGAAATAAAAAAAAATTTGCCACTTAAGAAGTCTTATGGTACGTCTGCATTTTTAGCTGGCTGCAGTTTTTATAAACAGCCTTACAGAGGGCTTTGTTTGCTTAAATTCAACCAAACCTTTCCCTGGCAGGAGCCAAAATCGAGGCATTGGGTCTGCATTTGTCATGGAGCTGCTTTCTGTGGGGAAAAGGGGTCTTTTCCAGGCTCAGATTGGTGTCCAGGGGTGAGTAACCCTCTCAGGGAGTGCTTCCCCCCCGTGGGGAATCTGCCCCACTCACGGAGAGGAATCAAGCTCCAGGTTTCCTCCAGGTGAAAATGAATGTGAGTTCCCAAAGCTCATCAGTGCTCTGGCTCTGACATCTCATTCCACAGAACTCTGCTGGTTAAAGTCGTGTTGGGCAAACATTAATGACAAATTCAGTGCCCTCGTCCGGGGAGTTTGTGGCTTTCAGGACAATCCTGGGACAGATGTGGGTCACTCACCTCATCTGATCCGCTGCTTGGTTTCCCGGGCTGATGAAAAGCTTGGGAGCTGCAAAATAGTCCAAATTGCCCTGCTAAAGAAACAGAAATCAATCTTTCCTGAGACAGAGAAAAGAATAGATTTTTTTCCCAGGAACAGATTTATTTTTCCCTTTTAGTTTCAATGCAACATTACCAGCAGCTCGAATCGGAATAGTTCTGGATTGTTTTGTCATTGCAGTTAAGAAGTCACTTTCAGCCATTATCAGTCATCAGCATTAATTTATTTTTTTTTTAATTCAAGAATATTTCGCCATATAGAGATGGAAAGAGAGGATTCTTTTGGCAAGAAGACTGGTCTTTCTCTGTTCCTTTCCAAAAGGAAAATAATCTTGAAAAGAGTGGGGATACTGAGGAAGGATACCTGATGAAACAGGATTTGTTATCAAAATCTGCACTTTCCATATGCAATGTTGATCTAACAGACTGTTAAATTTTAGATCTTAAAAGGAATCATAACAAAATCAGAGGCCACTCTGCAAAAGCATAACCCCAAGCAAAGAAAAATTCCTTGCACCAATGTTTTTGTAAACAGCACCTACTTAAAAATTAAATGGTGTATATTACAATGTTAATTAAATGCTATACCATTTATATACTATATAAATATACTTATGTACATATAGACCCCTGGATCTGTGAGTAAATCCAACCAGAGTCAAAATGCCTGCATGTAACAATCTCCACATGGAACAGCACCCAGCTTTGGCTCTGCATCCTCCTTCCTCCAGCTTAGCTCTGTTCCCTCTTCCACTGCAGCCACTGACTGAGACTTCTCCCACCTCATTTCAGCCATCTGATAATTTATCACCCATTGTAATGGAGCTTCTCTCGGTGGTTGGTGGAGATAAAAGGGGGAATGGCCTTCCAGAGGTGCTTGGTTTGTTTAACCACCTTAAAAAGTAAGAGGCACTCACTTCTGCATTTCTGAAAGCTGGGAGAAAGGATCCAGGGAGAGCTTTCCTTGCACTACATGGATTTTGGGAATGCTTGAATGGCTGTGATACAGGCACAGGAAAAGGTAATTTCTTCTCCTAGAAAGGAAGGGGAGGGAGCCCAAGGCTCAGCTTCCAGCAGGGCAGTGACAGAACCAAGACCAGACTTTGCCTTTCAGTCCCTTGTCCTTCCATCCCTCACGGCCTTATTTGTATCCCCACCCTTCTCCCCCTTCCTGCTGCTTCCAGCTCAGCATTTATTCACTCCAGGTTTCAGGCAGTTTTCTCCCTGCTCAGACCATTTCTGCTCTGCAAACAGGTGGACAAAATGATTTGCTCCCAGTGGAGCTAAACATCTTCGTGGTTCAGTGAGCTCCTGAGGAGAAAAGCGAGGAGATGGGAAGTTGCAGCATCAGGGAGATTATTGGAGTTTAGTGGCTTAAACCAGCAGCTGGTAAGGGCAGCTGTGGAGCACAGGCTGGCTCAGAACAGAGTCTGGAGTTTGGTGTCCCCTCAGAGAGGAAGGGTCTGCATTAACCAGATCCTCGTTTCATCAGCTGTTAAACTTGGAAGGAGAAATGGGAATTTCTGAAGGATTAAATATGAAAGAATACAAATGGGAAGGGACAGCACTAAAGAGGCAAACCCATAATTCAATCCACTGAGCAGGGAAAAAGAGAGAACAGGATTTACTCAGGGTACTGCTGATAACGAGGATAACCAGGGGAAGAACAAATAACCAGGCACAGGGTGTCTCACTGAGGAGCTGAGAAACCCAAGAGCTGACGCTAAAATGGAGGTGGAAACATTTAATACACTTTTATAGATGTCACTCAGTTGTCACTAAAAATGACAATCATCCAGTGCCTGAAGGGAGCCAGGTCAGGTGGAGCTCTGAGCAGCCTGGGCTGGTGGAAGGTGTCCCTGCCCATGGCAAGGGGTGGGATGAGATGATTTTTAAGGCCCCTTCCAACCCAAACCATTCTGTGATGCCATGGTTATAGTTTGGGGTGGATACTTGATTTCTGAGGGAGAGCTGAGCAGTCCAGGGGGTTTTTCCTTGGAGGAGATGCACACTCCAGCATTGAAGAGAGTCTTTAATGGAAACCATTCACGTGAGCTAAGAATTAACGTCGGCACATCAGCGCTTCCAAATCAGGTCTGGGTTTCCTCCTGCGGTTGCATTCTGGAATATCCATGCAGAGTCCTCACAAGTCAAAATCGTGTGGAAATGCCTTTCAGGCTTGGCTTTATCTCCCATCTGTGTTCCCATCTCATCGTGCTGAGGTTGGGCATTAACCACAGGGGCGGTCACTGAGGTGAGAGAGCAAAGAGTTGTTCTGCAGATAACCCTGGAGAGGAGTCTGGTTCTGTGGTGCCAGCTCTGGGTGGCAGCTACTCCCAGGTGCCAGCTGAAATGTCCTTCCAGTCACTGGAATGAGAACCTGGGGGATAATTTAAACTCAAATCCATGTTGTCTCCTCAGTCTCTGGTCATCCAGCACGAGGAGCAGCTCCTGCTCTGGGCAGTGTCAGAGGCTGTTGTACCTTTGCTCCCACACCTCCCCTTGCCCACACTCGGAGTTCCTGCAGCAGGCCTTGAGAAAAGCTTTATTTGCAGCCCCCAAAAATGACAAACAAGCCTCTTGCTGCCTTCCCATCTCGGATTTTACAGATTTACTGTGCTGGCACATCATCGTTAGCTTTCCCTGCTAGAAGCCATTCCCCAAGCTGGTAAATCCACCTGCAGGTAGTTCTGTCACCCAAGCAGATGACAAGGATATGAATATGATAAAACTTTGGGCTATGAAAGCTAGATGGGAACAAAATTAGCCTGAAAATCTGTCAGACATGAGGGGCAAATATAGAAATTTATCTCTCAGTCCCTAAAATAATTTCCTGGTAATGAGCTGCACGGGTCAGGACAAGTGCAAGCAACGAGGTTCATTTGCACATATTGCATGAAAGGTAAGCTCAGACCCTGCAGTCTGAGTCAGGGGAACAAGTAATTGAACTAAAAATAGTTCAGTAAGTCTGCCAGAGGTACTCAGTGGTTGCTATGCAGCTGAATGGCAAGTGGAAGTGAACGGGACATTTTAATATCAACTGCTCTTTTATCCTGCGAGGACTCCTGCAAATGAGTGTGGTGGAGGTGCAAGTTTCACAGCTTGGTGTCCTGTCTTCCTCCATCCTGGTGCTGAGAGGCACAGAAATCACTGCCAATACCAACAGAACTATTGCTTGGGTACATTCAGGGGCTCTTCCCCCAGAGGCTGCTGGGCACCGCCCAGGCTCCCCAGGGAATGGGCATGGCCCCGAGGCTGCCAGAGCTCCGGGAGCATTTGGACAAAGTCCTGGGATTGTTGGGGTGTCTGTGCAGGGCCAGGGGTTGGACTGGTTGATCCTTGTGAGTCCCTTCCAACTCAGGGTATTCCAGAATTACTCTCATGGAATTTCTGATGTGTTGTTAGGACAGGCAAGAGGGGCATCGGTGTGGTGTGTCCTCAGAAAAATGAAAATAGTGAGGCAGAGAAGTTGCTGTACTTGGATCACAGAGAGGGGCAAAGAAGGAATAAAGGGAAATGTGTGGAGATAAAGAAGCCTTTGGGAGAGAGGAGAATCTGAGACACCAGAGACTAAATAAGCAACGGAATTAAGTCTCCAGCAATAAAAAAGGATAAATGAAGAGGGACTGAAGAAGGGTGAGAGACAAATGAAAGTGCAAAATGAACCCAGAAAACAAAACAACGATTGAGTCAGGCAGAGTGGGTGTGCACGCAGGTGTCTGCTGGCAAGCACAAATATAGAACAGGAAGATGATGATCAAGTAAAAAGAAAAGATACAAAAGCTGGAAAACATCCTGAAGCTGGAGGGATAAAAAATATTGAAATAAGAATGCAAGTGGAGGAAGCTGTAAATTAAAGGATAAATGGGGAGGAATAGCAATTGAAGTATTACAACAGCTTCAGCATTTTTGTGAACTCTGGTGACAAAGGAGAAGAGAAGCTCTAAAATCTGGAGTTTTAGGACAATACTTGGAAGGTTTTTTGTGTATAAGAGGCATGGAGGGACCTCCCTGGGATAGGGAATGTGACTTGGGGGCACCCTCTGGCCCTCATGGCTCAGCCCTTTCCACTCAGTCTCGTTGTGCCTGCAGAAAGCTCCAGGCAGAACGAACAGGCTGTTCCTCACTGGGCAGATGCTCTGCTGGCACCTCTGGGTGCTGCTGTTGGGACAAAAACCTCGGTTGTTTCATTTGAGGGTTTTGCACGAGGAGATTTGGAGGCTCTTGGTTGGATTTGCAGTTATCTCCTTGTGCTTGCGCTTCCCAGTCACCTTGGAAGGAATTCACGGCACTTCCCAGGCGTGTGGATGGGAAGAGCACCCAGAGCTCAGCTTTCCCCCTTGCAGAACACCACAGCAAAATTCTGGGGTGGAACAGGAGTGTCTGGCTCAGGAAGGAGCCCTTTGGGTCACGTGCAAGGCTGCAGGGAGCCATAAATCCCATATTTCTCTGTGGCTGGGGAAAGTGGAGGCAGGCAGCACCGCCCTCCAGGGCTGTGTCTGGGACGAGGTGACACCACCCACCCCTGCTCCATCCATCCATCCATCATCCATCCATCCATCCATCATCCATCCATCCATCCATCATCCATCCATCCATCCATCATCCATCCATCCATCCATCATCCATCCATCCATCCATCATCCATCCATCCATCCCCTGGTCCCCTCGTGGGCCAGCCGTGTGTGATGCAGCCTGAAACGAGGCTGTGTCACCCTGGCAGCCGGGCAGGGAGCACAGGAGCAAAGCCACTGCCTGAACGTCTCTGCTTCCCCCAGGATGATCCCTTCAGCTTGGGTGCTCTGGCAGAGGCTGCTCAGCACCAGCTCAGCCTAATTCATCCTTCTGGGCTGCTGATCTGAGTTAGAGACTGGATCTGTTCCATGTCTCCGCTCCTCAGGAGCTGACAGGCACAGCAGTTCCCCAACTCCCTGAATTATTCTCAGCTGCCTTCGCAGTGCTCAGGCACAATACAGATTGTGACACAGGCGATCTCTTTACAAAACACCCAGCTCAACCTCCCCGCAGTCCATTACACATCCTATCTCCACAGAATACGCCTGGAGACAGCATAAATCATCCCGGGAAGCTTTGTCGTGTGCCCAGCTCTGCTTCAGAGCAGCAGCCAGAACACCTGAATGACCACAGCCTGCTTGGCAGCTCCCCACTGCTCCTCGCAGCGTCAGGTCTGCCCGAGCAGAGCTGGGAGTGACCCGTGGCTGAGGCAAGGACACGCCAAAGGCTGTGCAGAGAACGAGGGAGCAGCCCAGCAGAACCCTTGCCACTGCCACGGCTCCGTCTCCTGGATTTTGGCAGCACAGCCTCGCACAGGGATGTGCTGTGGAGCAGGTCAGGGGAATGATCCGGGCCAAAAATAACCTGCCAGGAAATCAGACCGCTCCTCCTGCTTGTTTTCAGCAATGTGGGCTCCTGAGGTGGGATTTCTTGCTGGGGAGGCGGTTTCAGGCCTGGTTGCTGCAAGGGTTCCATCACGGACCTTTCTGTCACTCTGTGCTCAATTCAGTGACCTCCTGATGATCCACAGGACGTGAGAGGATGACTCGCCCCAGCCTCACCAATTTCAGTTCTCAGACTGATCTGGGTAAAAACTGCCCTGGTTCTCCCAGTGCCAGAAAATCAGCATTTCTTTCCATCCTTCTGCCTTTGTCCCTGGGCTTGTTTGTGAAGCCAAGGTGCTGTCAAAGCAAACCAGTCCCCCCCAGAGCACCATTTCCAGCAATAAATTGTCCTAGCCAGCCTGCATCCCGCATTGTTGCATTCCACCTGTAATTGCAGGGCTTTATGCAGTTCTTCTTTATTTCTTTTCGTGAAATGCCCTGAAAGAAAATCCATATCCTGCCTTCCACCCAGCAGATCCTGCATTTCAATGGAGAATTAAGTGATTCGTGTCATCTCCACTGAGGCTGAAACACAGGGGATGTGTCTGACACAATATATCAAACTCTGGGCCATCCGTAAGATGTCCAGGGGCATTTTTAAAATCCTCTGGCACCTCCACTGCTCAGGTATCTTTGATCATCCTCCCCCCAAATCCTGCAGCATTAGGCAGATAAACAACTTAGAAACTCACCAGTTCTCTTAATTTCTACCACTTAAGTTCCCAGCATTTTTTGACGCTTTCAGTGATGTTTGTGGGGTTTGCTGGAAGAGAAAGCAGAGGAAGAATAGGAGGCAGCACCCCTCTGCCCTAAGCAATGCTTTGGGTTAAATTCATGCCTCCCTAATAGTGCAAAATGTAGAATAGGGAATGAGGTCCTTGCAGAAGGTGGATAATTGTGGTTCTCTCAAAAAAAACCAAGAAAAAAATAATCCTTTGTGATGGATGGCTCAGTGCTACGAATGCAAATACCAATCTGTAATTTATTGAAGTTAATAGCAACAAAATGTTAGTAAGGTGGTTAGAAAACAACAAGAGCAGGAATGTCTGATGGAGTTTAGATATTCATCAAACAAATGGGAGTCCTTAGTGGGAAGTGTCACAAAAGAAGGATGGGTGAGCTCAGCCAAGGTGGAAGGCAAAAGTCACCACGAGCCTCTGATTCAATATTCATGCCAAGCCCCCACCCCCAGCAGCTATAAAACAATTTATTTTGTCATCTTTTAATGCTCCATCCTACAGCCTGGTTTGGGGCAGGTTGCTTGTTTAACAGGCCAGGCTGCAAAAGGAGAGTGACATTTAATCCTGTGATTTTATCCAGTTGTGATTAAGGCTCCTGGCTTTAATGGCAGAAAACTTGGGAAAATGGAGTTTACATGGTCACCCTCACAGCCTTTTTTGCCAATTCGCCCCCAGACTGATCCTGGAATTCCGTTCCCCTCCTGACACCGCTAATGACAGCAAAGAGTTTCGCTGGGGATTTCTCTGACGGAGGACAAGCTTTGCTTTTCCACTGTGTATTGATGAGCAGGGCTTTGAAACACTCCTGAGGTCTGGAGTTTAGATGCAGAAGTTCAGATGCTTGTCTAGACTGACTTTAAATTGACTGCATCACTCGCGTGCCTTCCTGCGAGCAAAGAAGGGAGAAGCACAGTGAGGCCTGGGAGAGGGGGGCAAACATGACCCAGGAAAAATTTTTTCCAAGGTCAAAAATGAGTAGGTTTGTCCAAGTTCTCATTTTCTACCTCCCACTTTAAAATTTTTGAGGGAGGGCAGCTGGTGTCAGCCAGATCCTTTCAGACTTGCCAGCGTGCTGTAACTAGGCAGCAGCCACTTCAATGGCAAGGGATGATAATTGCAGGTCCTAGGCTGCAAACTGACGTCAGCTCTTCAGAGGAGGGTGCTGACTGCTTAATGAACATCACTAGACACTGTTTAGCTCCTGCTCGGAAAAAGAAAACTCAAAAATTACTTTCAGGGAGCAGTCAGCATCCATTATCTTCTTTCTGATGATAATTTAGAGATGTTTCTCCCAGCATTTGAGAAGAAGAGTTCACTTCCAGAGCAGCAACTTCAAGTTTGATTATGTGGCAGAGAAAAAAAGGTGACATATAAGTATAATTAGAGGGTCCTTTTCTAGGAGAAAATTAATTTCTGCTGTGTGCAGGGACCCGTTATTTCCTCTATGCCATGCTGTTTATAAATCCATCTGTAAAGCTTGGGGGTATCCCTCCCTTCATGCTGCTCTTCCCCCCTCATTTAAGGTTTTTAGAGTGTTGGACTGCTCAGGTAGGCTGGGAATGGGAAGTTGTTTCCTTTTCCTCAACAGCACGAAGAGGTGGGATTGACTTGGATCCCATTTCTAAGGTCCCACTCTTGCAGCCTCGTTACTGGGGACATTTGCACATGCAAATTTAGAGTTACTTTTTTATAAACCCCCTGAAGCAGTGGAAACAGAACAGTGAGGGCACTGCTGTGCTGGTGTTGCACCGTTCCTGAATTCCTGCCTTCTTCCCACCACCAAACTCCCTCATGGAGAGGTCACCAAGAAGCTGCTGAAACAAATCTGGCAGTGTGGGGTTGTCTTCATCCCAGTGGGCTGCTCCTGCCTCTTTGGAGCCTATTTTGGTGCCAGGGAAGCACAGAGGTCAGGAAATGAAGGAGAATTCATCTCTCCAACCTGGGCATGGTGTAGCTCTGCAGGACTCAGGTGTTGCACCTGGGGATGAATTTGTTCCATTGACTTTTCCTGAACGATGGCTTCCAGCAAGGATGAACTTTCTTTGAGGTCTTGCTGGGGGAATTAATTTACATTTTATCCTTGAAGGGCAAGGAAGAGATTTTTGGAAACCAGAAGAGACCAGAGGAAATAAAGGGCTGGAGTAAGCACACTTAACAGCGTTGTGGAATTGAGCTTTGTTCTCATTACTGTGCCGTGCAGCAAAATGCATTTCCCAGCGTTCTTCAAAGCATTCCAGTAATTTGTCTTAATTAGCGTGATTTAGGTGGTTGCTTCCAGCCTCTGGAATTTAGCACAAGGTTAATGTACATAAACGTATGATGGCATCGAGAGAAACCACAGTTGTCGTGAAGATGAAGTGTTCCAGCAGCATGGAATGCACAAGGAATTGGCTGAGCAGGCTCCCATTTCTGCCACCGAGGCAAAACAGAAGAATGCACCAAACTGCAGATTTGCTGTTCCCAGGGGCCTCAGTAGCAGCAAACTGGGGGTCAGGAGTCCCTCTGGAAACGTTTTTTCTGATATATTTGAGTGGAGGCTGATTTGGTTTTAAGGTTGTGCTTCTTTAAAACCTGGTGTTTGATCTCCAGCGGGGTTTTCTGTGTCTTGGTGCATTTAATTGTGTGGAGCTGGGCAAGCTCAAACCTACCTGGGAAAGGTGGCAGTGGGTACAGGAACGTGTGAACTCACCTGACAGGGATTTTGGGGTCTTTTGCTCCGTGTGAGACCGATTGTCCCTCTCTGTTTCAGCCCTGTCAGCCTCGTGTGTGTGAACACCTTTCCCAGAGGGCTCTCACAGCCCTTTGCACTGGTTTGAAGTTTCAGTCTCCATCCACAGGAGGCTCACACCCCTCTGCCTGGGCCTGCAGATCCCTCCTTGCTCTCTCCCCTTTTCCAGCAGCATCTGGAGGATCCTGGCGATTTTGGAGCTTCTGCTCTTCCTGTTGTGTTGTAATGCCCTGGGCTTGGACTGACTCCAGCTTTCCAAGGGAGATCTCAGGGAGAACATCTCAGTCCTCTGGATGCTTTTGTCCTGCTTTTCCAGTCTGTCCTTCCCTTTTACAAGGCAGAACATGTTGCTTACGCCCCCACTCACCCACCCAAACACAAAATGACCAGAAGTTGCCTCAAGCAAAAGGCCAGAAGGAGTAAGAAGCCACATCATGGCCTGTGTCCAGTGTGAGGTGACCACTCTGTACAGAGGAAGATCTCCTGCAAACGTGCTGGATTTGTAATAACCGTGCTTCCATTGCTCATCTGCTTTGTTTGGGGAGCTGTGAATAAGAGTTTTGGGCCATTTAGGAGCTTTTTACCCACCCACCACCACTGCTGCATCAAACAGGGGAGTTTTGCTCGTAGTAAAGGAAGGATGTACAAAAGGAGATGAGGTCCCAGTGGGACTCATTTTGGCCTGTGTTTGTGGCATGGTGAGGGTGAGTTACAGCCAGAACTCAGTGTTCTCCCTGCCAGGCCCCCACACTCCTCTGACAGAGCCTGCTCTGCACTGCCAGGGCTGATTTCCGCTCTGCCTCGGGGAGGTGATGCAGGGTGTTCCACGCCAGTTTTTCTCCCCTCAGAAACACCAGCTGTGTTACCATGGCTGCTCCCCCTCTGAGATAACACCAGAGGTGCCAGCCCCCCCCCCCAAACTCCATCCACAATTTGCTCAGCAGCAGGAAAGAAACAGCATCTCTGTCTCTGCCTTCCTTTGAGAGGTGCTGGGAGGTCTCCATAGAAACATTTGTTGTTACACAACATCAACACTTCAGGCTCCTTCCTTCACTCTGATCCTCTGCGAGGGAATTTGTGGATGCTGTGTGATTTCCTGAGCTGAGTGGATGGTTTGCATGCCCAGGCTGTCCTGAGGGATATATTTAGTGTCTCTGTCCCTCTGATGGGTATTTTTGTGCCTCAAGCTCTGCGGCGACAATCCGAGCTGTGGCCAAGAAGTTTTGGTGCAGAGCCTCATTTGTATGGGCAGAGTTCTGTCAAACAGATGAAATGATAATCCCCATTACCAGGAGCTAATTAATTTAATTCTCTAGTTTTCTTTGAGGTAAGAACTGGAAATAAAAGGACTGAGACTGATAGGAGGGAAGAAAATAGGGGGTTTGGTTCTATCAGATCTTCCCCTGTGAGCCTGCTCTGCAGAACAGCTTCTGTACAGAATGTATTAGACCCACCTCATGTTTAAACTGCTAAGGTGATGCCTGAGGAACAGTTAATGCCTCTGGGAAAGTGAATTATGCAGTAAAGGAGGAGGCAAGAAATCAGGGAGAAACACAGACCATGGCTGGGTATTTCCCATCGTTACTTTCTCCAGTAGTTTTGCTTTGCACCAACGCACGTGCCCTTGAGTGTGACCAGGGAGATGTGTCTGTATTGGCACGTGTGGGGTGTTCAGTCACTCCCTGCCTCAAGCCTC
Organism: Orthonyx spaldingii; assembly: GCA_013397795.1. Taxonomy (NCBI): domain Eukaryota; kingdom Metazoa; phylum Chordata; class Aves; order Passeriformes; family Orthonychidae; genus Orthonyx; species Orthonyx spaldingii. The sequence continues at coordinate 238,684 of VZTJ01000996.1, read as the reverse complement.
GGGGTGGGCAGAGGTGCAGACAGGTGGCCAAGGTCTGTTTTTAGCCTGTTTAGCTCTCAGATGTGCCTGTGTGTGCCTCACAGGCCAACCAGAGGCAATCACACCAACCACAGCATCCTCCCAGCACGAGTAAAGGCAGCAAATCCTCCTTTTGCAGGTGCCTCAGGAGCCTCATGCAGAAAATCCTTTGCAGCCTGGGGTGGGGAGAAGCCCACAGTTATCACACACCTTTTATTCCCCAAGATCTTATTTCTTCCCTGCCTCCAAAGTATATCCTGTAAAGGGTGAAAGGAGAAATCTTGTTTTCTCCTAAATCCCTGGATCTGCTCCCATAAAAAGAGCTGCAGTGCTGAGCACATGGAGAGCTACAAAGTGAATACCCTGGGATCCATTCACACAGATCACTCCCAGCCCTGTGAGCCAGCAAAGAGGGTTTGGGGGTGCAGAGCAGTGCTGGGGGGTTCCCTCGAGGTGTGGGGCTGGCTGTGGGCTGGCAGGAGTGGTTCATTTAATGTGATTTTTTAACATTCTGCATGGGATGGAGGGGAGATGTCAGCTGGGGAGTGGGGACTCACCTGCATCCACAGAAGTTGGGAATAACCCAGGCGCTCCCTCCCTCATCTCTCCATGCATTTGTAACCCATGGCTGAAGGGATTTTTAATTTTTTTAATTTTTTTTTTTTTTTTTTTTTTGGTGGCTTTGAAAGTGAGACTGAGCACTCCCAGGGAGGGTTGGTTTGTGTTTCGAGGCTGCAGCTCCCCTGCTGTATTTCATGTTTGCAGTTTGTGATCCACTGAATCCTCCGGTGCCTTGTTCTCAGCCCTGCAATAGAAATGTCACGAAATCCAGTGCAGTGTGTGCCGCCCTCCGAGTCCTCCAACCCTGCTAATGCAGTCAATAAGGCTGAAATCACAGCTCCCCTGGAGAGGGGCTTTCTCTCAGAGCTCTGGCAAATGGGTTTTTCTCCCTCACACCAAGCTGCCTTTGCCTTGGGTCCCTCCAAAGCTGGCACCCCCACCAAGCATTAGAAGGGCAAAGACGTGGGGTTTGGTAGATTTGTTTCCTGTTCATCTTCTCCAGACCTCTTCTATCTCCCCTCAATTGCATTTTTCTTTCTCTGTCCTAATCCTTTCGGTTTTTCCTATGCTCAGCTGGTTTAGAGAGGAATCAGGAGCGTGTGGTCTTTTTGCCATGAGCACCTTTCTGCTGCTTCAGCTTTGTAAATTCCTGCTGCAGTGAGAGGCTCAGATAAGCCATGGATTTATTCCATCATGTGAGCAAACCATGTGCAATATTGACCATCCCTCTCCACACAGCATCAAAATGGGAGAGATTTCTGTGTCTAAAAGACAACAGGAGAACTGGAAGCCTCCACTTCTCTCCAGAAAATAACCAGAAACCCTAATTCGGGCTTTCCCTGCTGCACTCTGGCCATGTTCTAATTTCTCCTCTGTCTGCTGCTCCAAGGGTCACTTGGTCATATTTCTCCCTAAAACAAACTCGTTAAAAATTCAGGGGAAAGGTGCCAGATATGATTTCATTTAAAAGAGAAATATGGAAAGCTACCTGGGAAAGGGAGAGGAGGGAAATCTTGAGCCATCTCCTGCGTTTTTGCTGGTTTATTGCTGTGCCTGGGAGTTTCTCCTGCAGCAGTATGTCACTGGAATAATGAGGCAGCAGGTTGGTTGCTTAACTGCAGTGGCCAGATCAGTGGGGATTTCAAGAGATAAGTAATTCTATTTGATTTTGTATCCAGGAATTATAATTTACATTCCCTTCACCTTAGAGAGAGAGGCAGTCTGGGCTATAATTAAGCTTTTTTTCCCCTGTCTGCTTTGGTCCCCTGTTCCTCTTATTGTCAGGCAACGTGGCAGCAGAAGCCTTAAAAGCAGGGAGTCATGACAACTGACTCTTCCCAGAGCAACTGGAGTTGTTAGAAGGAAAAAAAGAAATATCCCTAAAACACAAATGCCTGGAAAAGCAATTAGATCACAAAACTGTGCGAAGCAGGAAAACGACAGCCAAGGGTTGGGAACCACCCACGAGTTGGGAGTTTGGTATCTGCAGCTTCAAGATCTGGGCTGGGTAAAAAGGGAGTTGGATTCATTGGTGGTGTCTGGGGGTCTGGCCGTGGTTTCATATCTGTGGATTAAAAAATGCCCACACAAAGAGCTAATTAAGGGCAGGAGGAGTGTCTTGCACAACGAGACACCAACATTAATGGCTTTGGAGCAAAAGTCCTGTTGAATTTTCCAGGGCGAGACCTCAATGAGCAGTTTAGGGGAGTCCATCCTGGAGCAATGTCCATGCAGTGCTCAGAGCTACCTGGTATTTCAGCTTTGATTGGCAGAATTCAGTTCAGCTCCACATTAAAAAGTTACCCCGGCAGTGAAACATTCAACCAAAATCTTAGACTGTGAACAAAAAAAATGATTGAGATAAGGAGCCTTGTGAATTGCTGTGCCTGGTTTTCTGCTTGGCATGGCAGGAGAGGGTTTATTCATCTCCACCCTTATTCTGGTTCTCTCCCATCTATAGCAGAACTCTGTTGTTCTCCCCAGAATTCCCACTGTTTGCTCGTGATGTTTGGGTGAATTTTGCTCTGAGCCCCACAAGGAGAGAAAACCTGGATCCATCTGTGATTTCAGCCAGAAAGGCACCATGCTTTTTGTTTCAGCAGTGCAGGAACATCTGTGGGGTTGCCTGTGGTTACAAAACACCTGGATTTGGGAAGTCAGGGCTTCACACTTCCCCCCCCTAAGCAGAGGATGGCCTCATGTCCCTGCAAATCAGTTATCACAGCAAAGCCAGGTACTTCTCTGCTCTTCATTCTTTTGCTGTTTGTACATTTATCTGTTCTCAGGGAAGGGGAGATCCCACCACAGAGAGAATCTGTGGCTTCCATGCACATCCCATTTATGCTCTGCTAAAACCAACCAAAGAAAGTATTTGGAGAGTGGCTTTGCTTTCAAATAGCTCCAGATGCAAAATGCTCCGTGGCTTTCTGTCAGGGTTGTAACAAATGAATAGAGCACAGTGAATTAATTTTGCTAATGAGCTTTGCAACCACATGATGCATCTTCATGCAATTAAGCCACAGAAGGAGGCAAGAAGATCCCAAGTGACACCCTTTGTCACAGCACTTCAGGACCCTCCAAAGTATTGTCTCCCCCTCCCTGTAATTTCTTTCCATCACAAAGAAGGGAAATACACAGATCAGTTGTTTCAACAATTGAAAAATGATGTGTGTGGTGCTGGTTGCAACAGTATTTTTGTAGCTCTCATTTATTTTGCTCTCCAGACAAGAAAGGCAAAGCAGTAGCATTTTATAGAGCAGAGAACATTTTTACACAGTTCTCTTAAATCTTTTTAGCAGCGCCTGAACAAAATGTTTACACTGTAAAGAGAATTTAGTAAACTATCCACAAGACTTATCACGACAACCTGCCCATCCCTCCTGAGCCATTGTTTTCCATCCCATTCATTCCCAACATCTGCTGCTGCTGACCCTCCAGCCCCGTTTCCCCAACTACAGTGCTCTCTCTGCAGCCCTAAAATATTTCCTGTTGATTTACATCCATTTCTTTTCCATTGTCTGGTTTGGGCTTCTGGTTTTTCTGGTTTTCTTCTTGTAAAGAGAAAGAAAAAAAGCAAAGGTAGCAGATTTTCATTGCTCATGGTTAAGAACTGGGTAACAACACGAATAAAACCTGTACAAAGGGTCATGATCAGATAAAATCATGAGTAAGGGATGCTCAGATGCCACAATCTCTTCAGCCAGAAGTGCTGTCGAGGTTGTGGGGTGTCAGAGGCTTCTCCAGATCTTTGGTCCTCCAACTCCTGCTTCCCTCCTCCTTGATAAACCTGAGCTCAGTGGAATTAAACCTCTACCAAGAACCACCTCTAATGCTAATCTTTTATCAGGGCTTGACTCTGTTTGTGCTTTCATTGTGGGTTTCTGTAATAGAGGTCAATGATAGAGAAGGTTTTACAGACAGAAAATGGAGTGATTGCCACGAGGGTAAAACAGAAGCTCTCTTTTTGTAAGCCTGACTGCAAACAAACTTCCCCCTTCATCATCAGCTTTAAATACTGGTTCTGGGCTCAGCCACAGCCTTTCAGGGGGAATTTGGGCAGGGCAATAAAGAGGAACCATTGCCCCACAGCCCCATTTCCAGCTCTAGAGCAAGGCAGAGTCCCAGCAATGCGTTACAGCCACGTCCCAGGACACCAGATTGGGAGGCAATTCCTTCAGGAGTGCAGTCCCTGGAAAAAGCCGCTTCAGACAAATTGTTCAGCAAAATTCTGTAGCATTTCCTCTAATGCTTATGTTTCTCTTGTACTGCCTGTAGGACAGACAGATTTATACCCTCCAAAGATTTGCCTCCTGAACAACAAACAGATGAAACAAACCTGCCATGCAGTCCAGTCCTTCTCCTGTCTCTCCACCAGCTGTTTAAAGAGTCAATTTATTTATTTCGTGTTGCTTTCCATTAGGAGTGGAGGATTGATGCCTGGAAGTATTTTAATGGCACTGTTGACCTCGATAATAAAACTGTTCAAATAGTTTGTGTTGGTAACGGCATCCAAACCCCCTGGAGTCACAGAGAAGCAGCACGTGGAATAACACCAGCAGGGAGAGGTCCCATGGACAGATATCAGTGGAGAGGCCCCTTTCCAGTGCTGTCTCCCTTCCTACATCAGGTCTATGAGCTCTCTGTGTGATTTGCCCACCCATGAGCAGATATTTGGAGCTGTGGTGATGTTCAGAACCATTCCCTGACGCTCAGAACCATTTCCTTGTGCTCAGAACTGTTCCCTGATGCTCAGAACCATTTCCTGATGCTCAGAACCATTCCCTGAGGCTCAGAACCATTTCCTGATGCTCAGGACCATTCCCTGGTGCTCAGGACCATTTCCTTGTGCTCAGAACCATTTCCTTGTGCTCAGAACCATTCCCTGATGCTCAGAACCATTTCCTTGTGCTCAGAACTGTTCCCTGATGCTCAGAACCATTTCCTGATGCTCAGAACCATTCCCTGATGCTCAGAACCATTCCCTGATGCTCAGAACCATTTCCTTGTGCTCAGAACCATTCCCTGATGCTCAGAACCATTTCCTTGTGCTCAGAACCGTTCCCTGACGCTCAGAACCATTCCCTGATGCTCAGAACCATTCCCTGGTGCTCAGGACCATTTCCACGCTCGCTCCCACGACTCGCTGGGCGCTCGCCGCCATATGACACTGACAGCTGCAACTGCCACTAGCTGCTATCACAGGGCTGTGTGTAATTTAGGAGAACAATTTGCATAATTCCGAAGCCTAAAAATATCCCTGCACAAACAAAATGCATTCTTAGGCTCCGCTCTGACAGACGTGGAAATGGCCACTTCTTTCCCAGCGCGTTTTTGTGCCGGGGATCCTCAGCGCCTTCTCCTTCCTCGGACGGTGTTTGTGAGAGACATTTAAGGACAGGGAGCAAGTGATAATTACCCTCAACATGCATCACAGGCTTTATGGCAGATGATTAGAAAGGTGCCTTCCAGGATAATTAGCTTTCTGCGGCCGCTGAGGCCCTGCCTGCCTCGTGCTGCCTGGAAGGGACGTGAAGGCTGAGGATGAAGTGAGACGGTGGCAGGTCCCCACCCCAGGGCTCACCTGTCCGCCCCTTCCCCGCCCCAGCCCTGCTGATAACGTTGTCAAGTGTGCAGAGCCGCCCACCCCACTCAGCCAAATAACAGCTCTTGCTCTCCACGTCTCCTTGGTGATGGCAGGGGAGCATTTGTGACCTTTCTGTTTCCGAGTGACGTCCTCGCGGGTCACGGCAGAGCAGGCTGCGACAAAACAACCGTCCCTGAGCCGCCAAAGCAGCGCCACGAGGAAGGGATTGGTGTTTGGAACACTGCTAAAATATGTCAGCTAATCCCCCAGAGCAACAGCACACCCATGGACCCCTCAGGGATTGGCCTGAGGTCACGGGAGCTTGGGATTACCTGCTGCCCTGGCAGGGAAACGGGGATTTGTGGCCGGCAGTGATATTTTTTTTTCTGCTCGCTGGTGCTTCTTCCTGGGAGGAGGCTGCACTGAGCTCTCTGGGATTTTAGCTGAGTTTGCTGCTGTAAAGGCTGCAGGACTGTGAGAGGGATGGCCAAGGAGCAGCAGCAAATCACAGCAACTCTTGCTCTCTTTAAAAACATCATCAAAATATATGTACTAACTGTCCACACAGTCTGTAGGCCGCAGGTGTCTTGTACCTCCCAGTTCTTGAGGGCCAGAAGATACAAGGGAAGCCTCTGTGCTGTACTTCTCACTGTCCTGAGCTGTAAATGATGAACAGGGATAAAATACCACCCAAACCCCTCTTCTTGATGGATTTGGGCTACAGCTTGTCTCTGTTGGTTCAATTAGGCAGAGTCCAGCAGAACATGCACTCAGCCCAACGTGGCGCCACAAAATAAATTTTAAAAAAGCATTTTTCTCAATGTCCCAGTGACTGCTGGGGTTTCACCCAGGGCAAATTGTGGCAGACTAATATTTTATTGAGAACAGCAAATATTTGGCTTTGGACAAAGGCATATTGGCCTTTTTTCCCAGGTTTAACACTCCCTAGGTTTCTTTGCCCTCAGTCTCATTAAATGCCACTCATTTGGTAAAATCAGAGGTGATTGACCCCAGTAAGTCTGGATAGAAGGGAAACACACCTGAAACCAGTGTCTTACTGAGCTCCTCTAGGAAAGACAAGGAGTTTGACTTCTCTTGGATTCATCTATTTTGTTCTTTCTTCCCTAATAATTTCCATTTACTGCTTTTCAAAGCACAAAAATGTTTTCTTCTCCCATCCTCAGTTGCCTTAGGTAACCCTATTGAAGTCAGTGGATTTACACAGATGTCAAAAAGCCCTGAAAAGCCAATCAGGCATTTCAGTGATCGCCCTTCACGCCCTTGATTTGTTTGCTCCCCACTCCTGCCCGTGCTGGAGAAGTTACATTCATTTTGTACCACCACTGAAAGCCACATCAGTCGAAGCTGCAATTTATTACAAACATTTGTTTTCTGCTGGCACAGCCAGGCTGACTCTCATCCCACTTGCACTGTTTTTTCAGCACATAATGACAGGGATCACAATAACTGTTCCTGATTTGCTGGCCTGACATAACACTCAGACCAGTAAAACACCACTGACACCACTACACTGGTGGCCTGGAAAGTGTCTGACACGGAGCATTTAAGATAAAGTTTAATGTGTTCTCCTCCTTCCTTCCCCCCTTTATAAAGACACAACTGCCTGGGATAAAAGAGCCCAGATCAGCTCTTTTGTTTCAGTTCTACCCAATTATACAGGGACAAACCAAGTGCCACATCCTAACAAAACACTAAGACCGACAGGTTTTGAGCAGATTTGCTGTGCTGGCACAATTGGTGTGAGCCTTTGCAGCACGTCTGATGCAGTGAGGATGGATTGAACCCTGCGTGGATTTGTAAAAGCAGCAGTGGACCATCTAAAGCAACAGGGTTGGGGTTTCTGCATGTACCCTCTGCAAGAAATGTGTTTGCATTTTTGCTGCTCTTTGGTTTCAGATCAGGCCTCCTCAGTGGTGAGACTGATTGCAATCTCTCTCACACACACAAAAAAAAAAAGATCTATCAGTTCAAAAAGGCTATGGAAGGGAAGCTGTGGGGTTATTTTAAAATCCAGAGAAATCAGCTGCGGGAATGTGGACATTGTGTCTGATCTGTGTGCTCTGAACCTCATTTAGGAGAGAACTGGCCCAAGGTGGTGGCTTTGCTGTGCCTGGTGTTCTCCCCAGATATGCGAATGCACTGAAAGAATAAACAGCTGTCAGTCCCAGCTTGCCAAAATTTCCTATGCAGAGTAATACTTGTGCAAACAGTTTTTCCAGGGAGCTTTTCCTAGGAGTAAACATTGCAGCTCAAATCAGGAGTAAATACAGCAGAGAAAAAGAAGAACGTCAGAGGCTGATTTTGCCTTGGCAGGGAATGATTTCACAGCTTTCTCATGCATTGTCGAAATGTACAACTTTCCTCTCCCATTTCCCCATCTAAAAATGAGTGAGTAGGCCAGAAGGGATTTAGTCAAATGGAAATGAGTTTTCTCTAAGCACATTCCCTGTTAAAAACAGGCTCAGATTTTAGAGTGGATGGGTCAGGACCACAATATACTGAAGACCATTCAAGGTTATCATGCTCAGAGTTTTTTAGAAACTCTATTACTCCTTAATCCTCTTTGTTGGAATTCCTCCCTGCCTCAAAAACCATTTATGAACCAAGAGAACAAAGCCACATTTGGCCGGATCCTGCGGCCCCCTGACATTCCCAGCTGTCACATCACTGAGCCCTGAGCTCCGTCCATGAAAACAAGAGCAGGACCTTGCTCAGTCTCGGGTGGTGATTCCAGGGCTTTGGGCTCAAACCCTTGGACATGTGAATCCCAGTCTCCTCCAGTCCCAATTCAGCCCTGAGGAGCTTTGCTCAGTGAGAGTGTTCCGAGTTTAGGGTGTGACTGAACAGGAATTTCTGCTCAGTCCTTGGCACTGGGAATAACAGGAGGCCACAGATTCCCCTGGGAGGGGGACTGGGTTCCTCTGGCTGAAGTCGGAAAGTGCAACTGGGCTCGTTTGTGGACATTGTTCTGCAAAGAGAGGCGGAGATGGTGGAGTCTGATAGCGGCCCTCAGACAAAGCACTCGAAAAGAATGAGGATAAATGCACATTTTTAATGAGCTCTAACAAAAGTCTATTGAACAGTTTCTTCAATTCAGTTGTGTTGTGATTATTTCCATTGTCCTTTGTTTCCCCATATGCGGTTGTGATGCATCCAGGAAAAAATCATGAACATTTGCATTGACAGCCATCCAGAATTTCCATTTAAAATGATCCACTTTGTTACAGTAATTAGCCTTGTAAGTGGAACAAAGCACACAACACTGACAATAGTTGCTAGTGATCACTTCACTTCCTAATCAGGCTGCTCCTTCAAGCATTCTAATTTATTTTACTAATGATTACAGGGCAGATGCTGCACAGATTTGCACCTCTAGGAACTCCAGTGAAATAGAGAAGCGGAAAATCTTGCCTAGTTTGCCTAATCCTGAAGTATCCTGAGTAATCTGAGGGCCAAGCAATTATGAATAACAGACTTTGCTCTCAGAGGTTTATTGATTTCAGATTTGAATTCTCTGATGTATCAGTTGCTGTGAAGGAGGGGGATCTGGTACTGAAGGGCTTCTGGGAGAGGGGTGGTGGGTGCTGAGCCCTCTCAGATGGCACTGACAATCTTGGAAGAGGGAGATGGAAGTAGGAGCACCTACTTGCTTTGGGTTTTCCATAAAGAAACTCTTGCAGTTGGTTCTGCACCCTTAAAAAAAGCATTCGCTCATCCCAGAGAGAAAAAGCAGCTTCCTTGAGAGGAGGGATAACAAGGAGAGGCTGGTGAGGGGCTTAAACTGTTAATCCTGTGTCAGAAATAAGTATATTTTTTATTAAAATACAGGTCCACTTCTATCAGTGTAATCCTCTAGAGTGCAAATCCCAGGGGAGCATTAATGTTCTTCACCTTTTTTGATTGGAAGCCAGTTCATCCAGTCCCTTCAGCGTGCCCTTTTCCATCCTTACAGCAGGGATCCATCAGGCAGACTTTGGCTGCAGTTTGCCTTTTGCAAAAGGGCAAACTCATCTATTTAGGTGCAACAAATGGGTGTAAGCAAAGCCAGGCACACACAGGGAACAGCGTTTCCTTGGCATGACCCTCACCGTGCTTGGGTCCCTCCAGGACTCATTAAATTGTTGAAATACCTGCAGCAAACTTGTGTTTGGGTGAGCTTGGGATGAGAGTCGGCTTTGGCTGGGTTTTATCCTGGTTGAAATCCATGAGTTGAATCCATGAGTAGTGGACAAACTCTGCTCTTCTCTTCTTGTCTGTGACTAAACCCTGCTCTTCCCTTCATTGTATCCATGTGTTGTTTAGCTGCCTGGTGTGTTTTGAAGCACACAAAGTGGCCTGGAAGGAATCGAAAAACGTTTCATTTAATCAAATAAAAAAAAAAAAAGTTGAGATCGTCAAGCTTAAAATGGAGAACTTTTCAAAGCACTGATTTCTTTTACCCTGTGGGATGTGGATAGTGGAAGAGCCTTCATCCTCCAAAGGCTCAACTCTTTGAGTTGGGCCAAGCAGGTCTGTGTTGGGCTGTAGTGGTTCAGGATTTCTCACTCCCTGCTGAGCAGTTCTGGTCACAGATTTGTGCTGTTTGGTTCATTCGTGTCTGGGAGGCCATAAAAACATGTCTGGAGGCTCAGGGTGTCCCTTGGACGTTGTGCCCAGGAACCATCAGTCACCTAAGCTCCAACACCAGACTTCACGGCCAAGAGATTTCCTATTTCTAACTCCTTAGGACTTTGCCACTGCTGCCCATTTCCCCTTTCACAGTTACAACCCTATTTGTGTTGTCACAAACACTTGGGGTGTTTGGAGGAGCTGTTTGGAGTGACATTTGAAGGGGAACCAGACAGAGACACGATTTTCATGTCTTATGATTCTTATGATCAGCAAAAAGCGAAGCTCGAGGAGGACAAATGCAGGCAGGAGTAACCTGCCCTCAGATTTAAGGACTGATCTTAAATTTCTCCCCCTCTTCTGCTCTGTGGGGTGGAGCTGGGGTTGCCATGGGCACAGCACCTTCATCTGCCCTGCCAGCAGTTCCTCTGTTTGTCCCCAGGAGGATCAATGCTTATTTATCCAATAAATATTGGATATCCTTGTTCACCCCAAGGATGCATCCACCAGGAGTTGCAAAATGCGCTTTACTGAGAACACAAAAAACTCGTTGTGAATTGCCTGAGGGTGAAGACCCTTTTTCCATTGAGATGCCTCTGAGTGGCAGAATCAGTTCCCTGCCGGTGTCATCCTGGCGAATTTGGGGAATAGACCAGGCCAGATTTCCTGCAGTCACATCCAGGCTGCTCCTGCCCTGGCCAGCAGCAGCAAAGGGATTTTGTGTGCATAAAACAGAGCTGCCCTTGGTGTGATGCCCAGAGAGGACTGAGGGATTCAGCCCAGCAGTGCAGAGTTTAGCATTTCCTTCTGCTCCCTGATCTGCAGAGAGGCAAAAGCTGCAAGATCTCGATGAGACCGAAATATTAATTCTGTGTTATTGCATCAAGTTTGACTAACAAGCCGCATGAATAAATCTGCAGTCTTAGCTTCTGCCAGCGCCAAGTTTCTATGGCAACAACAACCTATCTTATCTTTAGGAATTTCATTAGCGAGGGAGGGAAACGAAACAAACAAAAAAAATAAAATCCCATCCCAAAATCAGAAAAGATTTGTCAAACTAAGAGCAGCATCTCCCTCCCCCGCATCGTTCTTTTGGGGAAAGTCCGCTTGGATTTTTTTTGTTCATTTGTAAAGGTGTTTTTTTTTTAAATTCACATCACTGCCTGAGACAAAAAAATACAGCAAATGCTTTTGTACCTCTGATTTGGAGAGGGAGGGATCATAAACATGCAGAGTGGGGATGCACTGGAGGAGGGAACATGGCTCTTGCAGAGCACTCAGCATTCAGATGAGCCCCAGCACTGCCTCCTCTCCCAAAATCCAGAATTGGGGAAGAGAGCTGGGAATGGGAGACCTTTCGGTGTGTTCACAGTGGGGGTTCCTGTTGATGTGAACACCATGGGGGGAGCAGCTGACATTTGGGGAGTTCTGATGGAGCTTTATCCCTTTGTGTGTGTCTGTTCCTGCTCTCAGAGCCTCGGCGCTCGATATTCCCGACACGGGAATTGAGTTTGTTGGATTTGGAAAGCAGGGCTGTGCTTTATCGTCCTCTCACCTTGGGCTGCCCTAGACCCTTGTGACAAACAAAATAAACACCGTTTAAAAAGTCGATTGAATCAAATTGTTTCAGGGGAGAAAAAAACCCCAAACCACCTCCTGCACACACAAAAGAGGAGGGAGGGATGCAAGGCTCTGCTGTGGGAATAGCTTGGAGATTCCATGTTCCCACCACCCTCTCCTCAGAGTGGCTTTGTTGGAGCAACAGGAGGAGGGAGGCAGAGCTGTTGCATTCCCAGTTTGGGGAGTTTGGCTTTGATCTTATTTAAGAGGTTAAAAAGTGTTGTCTGTAAATGAGGACCCGTGAGGGGCTCAGCTTTCCCCCGCATCCTCCGGAGCCCTGGTGCAGGGCAGGGAAGATGCTGATCCCTGGCATTTCTGCTCCCTGGCCCCAGGCTGCACAGGCAGAGCCACAGCTCTGGAGAGGACGAGGATGGGGAATGACAGGCTGGGGGAGAGCTGAAATATAGAGGAGGGGAGGGGGCCCAGAGAAGCCCAGCTGTGGATTTGAGGAGGGATTTTAGGGCAGGGAATGGTTTAATCCAATGTTTGTTCTCCCTGTTCACCTGGAGTTAACTGCAATTGGAACAAAGCACTCAGGTACTGCTGTACCACTGCAAACAAGCAGCAGCTCCAGCAGCCTTAGGAACCCTCTGTGTTGACTCACAAGCACTCCGGTTCCATCGGGAAAAATCCCATTTCAGTGATAGGAAACAATGGTTAAACGAGTGTTCTCCTTCTCCTGTCAATTTTCCCTGCAGCCAGCTGGGAAGCCCCCAGGGACGATTATTTCAGGAACACAGCCTGTAATGCCTCTTTTACCTGCTTCACAGTCAGCCTTTCTGCTGATATCAGTGAAGCAATCTCCCCATTATGTCAGGGTAAGTGGATGGAGAAACAGCCCTGCCACTAACAAACATCCACACTCGGATTATTTCCCCCACTTTGCCTCGGAATGGCCAATCAAGACTTTTACAACCACAATACCTGCCACGCTCCCTGGTGAGCCGTATAATTCATCCAGTCGGAGACAATATCACAAAACATAGCTAACACATCAAATCACAACATGCATTTTGCACAGTGAATTACAACTGTTCACAAAAGGCTGTTAGTGAACAATCCCCGGCCCAATTTCATTATTCATGGAAGAAATTTATCAGCAATCCCGAATAACAAATAAATCTAAGAATTTTGTGAACCGTCCAGAAGCGATTCAGGAGCTGGGAAGGGAAGCGATGTTTGTGGAATAAATTATTTGCTGTGAAATTGGTTGGTTGGTTCTTTCTAGTACACCCTTGGGGCCTACTGGCCTGGTACTTAAAAACCAACTAATGCATATTCCAAAAAGGGAACAACAGCATTTATTCCACTGGATCAGATGGATGCGAAGTGACGGAGGTAAAATAATTCCTTGCTCGGAATTTGCCCACCAGTGCAGAGATGAGTTCTGGGGAAAGGCAGCAGCATTCCCTTTTTGATTTGTCTCTTTCTGGCTGAGTTATGTTTTCCCGTGGCCACAACAAACCCCAGGTAGCTTTGGGCAGGACGTCTGCCTTTGGTTTTTGCCATAACTGTAAATTCCCGTGCCCTTTTCCTCCTCTTCCTGCAGGAAGGTGCTCGGCAGTGGCAGCTCCTGTCCTGATCGTCTGCCAAGTGAGTAAGTGCTGGGTTTCATGCTAAAATGTGATTTCACCACGCATGATTGGCTGTAGAGCTCCAAAATTTGAGCTGCACAGGCCTCTTAGCATAGACAGGGTGGTTTATCATCCCCACTGGAGTCTGCTCTGCAAAAGGGAATGGATCCACATTTTTCTGATAGTGTAAATGCACCCTGATAGCGGCAAACAGGCTTTGGGTGCCCAGACAAATGTGTCAGAAGGGAATATTCACTGAAAATGTCTTGTTTGTCCAGCCAAACTCCAGCATGCCAAACTGAGAACATCCCTTGGTTGGTGACAAGGACACATTTGCCTTGAACAGAAGTTGCTGGTGAGAAGTTGGTGTTGCACCATATGGATGCTCGGCCTGGGACGTGTGAGGAGCCTTTCAAAGATGATTATTGTGTGATTATTATTAAAAATAAGAAATCCTTGCATGGCCACAGTGCAGGGCTGGGCCAAAGAACAGAAATTCACTCTATTGCAGTGGATTATGGTGTGGATACCTCAACCTGAGCAACCTGGGCTGGTGGAAGGTGTTTCTCCCCATGGCAGGGGGTGGAATGAGATGATCTTCAAGGTCCCTTCCACCCCAACCCATTCTGTGGTTCTGTGGTCAAACCATCCCAGCTCTGAAAGGGGTGCAGCGAGTGGGATCAGGTTTAGATTTCCCTGAGCAGCCAGATCCCCTTTTCACCCTTGATTCTGATACCTTTTTCTGGTCTTGGGAATGAAAAAACAGACACGGTAGAAGGGTTGGGGGTTAATTACCTCCATATTTTAATAGGAATTCCATCATCTGGTGCACCACTTCGCCGAGGTGAAAGGCCTTGCGGTGCCCACCATGCATGCACCCCCACCATCGATCAGTATACATTTTATAGACCTAATACATCAGCATATCTACCAAAGTGGCCCAATAAGGGGCTTGGATGATCTAATTTTTAGTTTACAGAACAAATTCTACTGCAGGAGCCATGGCTCCTCAAGGTAGTAGGATGCTTGGTCTCCTAACTGTACAAAACCTTGGAACTGTGCTGAATTATCAGACTTAACGAAGTACAAGTACGCATGCTAATGCTTGTGGATACACAGAACTGTGTAAAAGGTACAAAAAGAAACAGCAAAAAATCTTTTAGGCATCAATTCCTCCTTGCTCCGTGATTCACCCCGATTGCATTGGTTAGGACTGTGGCAGGTCCTGTGCCAAGCGTTCGGAGAGCCCTGGCTGGGGAGCTGCAGTGCCTGGCACCCTGTGCTGCCTTCCCTCGGTGCCCTCAGACACAGCCCTGGTGGATTCCCACGTTTCTCCTCATTACACGAGTTTCCTGTGCCCACCAAGGAGGAAAACATTCGCAGCAATTAGCAAACGTGGATCGGGGACTTGGATCCGGCCTGCATTTCACCACCCCAGCGCCACACGGAGCAGGGCAGGCAGTGAACCGCGAGGATGTTTCCCATTAGGGAAAGTGCTTTCCATTGTCATTGCAGACACTCCCTCATTGTCTGCAGGGCCACCGGGCATTTTGCAAAATTCTCTTCTCCAGATGAGCCCTGGGATTACCATCACACCACCCACTCCTTCCCCAGCTTCCTGGGGGGAAGCTCAGGCTGTGGGATCTCCCTGCATTTTCCAAGGGTTTGATATTCACATTGCTGAGCCTTTTTGAACAGGGCTTGTTAGAAATAGGCTGAGGCTTCAGGTGGACAAAATAAAACACCCCAAAGCAGGTAATTGCACAGGCTTTGGTGTTTTCTTTGCATTGAATCCCAGAATGGTTTGGGTTGGGAAGGACCTTAAAGCTCATTTTGTTTCACCCTGCCTTGGGCAGGGACACCTTCCACTATCCCAGGGTGCTCCAAGCCCCGTCCAACCTGGCCTTAGACACTTTCAGGGATGGAGAAGCCACTCCCAGAGAGCTTCTCTGAGCCAGGGTCTCACCACCCTCACAGGGAGGAATTTTTTCTCTTTTTTCTGTTTTTAATATCAGTAGAAAACTCATTCCGTGGCTTTTTCCATTAAAGCTGACACTGCCACTATCTCACCATGGAGATCTCAACCAAAACATCTCCTTTTCCTTGTCCATGGACATCTGCTTGTGCCCTGTTTCCATTCACTTCCCTTGGCTATTTATGCTTGCAGGGTTCAACTCCCTAATCAGCACCTCTGTAGCCTGTTTCTTGTTGCAATTATTATTATATTTGTAATTATTATTATTATATTTGAGACTCAAGAGCAATCTCCACATTCTATATGAGGTATAATGGTGAAAAAAACCTATTTGTGTCTCAAAGATTCTGGAGCCACTGAATGAAAAGGTGCCATGAGCAGGGAAAACATTTAGCACAGTGTTAAATGAAGCACTATTTTATAGCTCTCTTTAAAATATTATAAGGCAACTAGGAAAAAAATTAAAGAAAGAAATCACAAAGCATGGATGCTGCGGGATAAATTGTGCCCTTGTTTGCTTCATTCTCCCCCCTCCCCCCTGGGTTTCAAACATCACTCAAGAACAAGCTTCTATTATTAGGCAAAACTCCCTCTGATACTTCAGGAGGCATTTCCCCCCTTTTCTGGAAGAAAAGAGGGAATCTGATGGCAGGAACATAATGATGAGCGCTCTCAAACAAACCTGGACTGGCTGATTTGCACTCAGCCCCTCTGATGGGAAGCAACAGAACAGTGCTCTTGAGCTGTAATTATTGTTATCAGTCACTCTTCACGGTGACAACAAATAATTATTTTTAAAAGGCATGAAAACAGAATTAACCCTTTCCTCAGACATTCCCTCTCCGAAGTGACACGGTTGGTGTTGCAGTTCAGAGCATGGGCTGTGGGGCTGCTCTTTCAGTTGGTTTTCTCCCATTTAAATACCCTGAACTGCATTGAGAGGGCAATTCTCAGCAGGGAGTGGTGCTTTGGAGTCCCTCACATTACCAAGAGTGGCTTGGCAGAGCCCAGCTTTCAGAAGTTTGCTCAAGAGGATGTTTTTTTAGCAATCAAACCTTTCCCAGGTACTTCAGAAATGGGTATCAATTTCTGGTGATGTCCTTGGCTTCAGAGTGAAACAATTTATTGAAATTTCGACACAGGCTTCAGAGTGAAAAGATTTATTGAGTCTTCAACAGAAATTTTGTTTCAGGAACCAACCACGCCCTGTCTCAGCTTCACCCAGCCTCAGGCAGGGTGGGAGCTGTGGCGGTGGCATCAGGAGCGTGGTCACTTGGGGCTCCCTGTCCTGCCAGAGATCCTGAATCCAGCACTGCTCCAGCAGCTCCCTCCTCTGCACCCCATAACCCTCAGTTCCACCCTCACCTGCCATGTCCAGCCCTGAAATGTCACTGTCCCCACATGGAGGGAGCCTGGGCAGGCACTTCTGCTGTGTTGGGACACCGCCCCAGCTGCAGGACACTGGAAACACAAAAGGGTGGAAGGACAAGGCGAGATGTGGGAGAGCACTCAGCCCCGGGGGCAACACTCTGCCCTGTGGGCAGCGAGGGAGAGCGGAACAGGAGTGTTCCAGCCTGGTCTGGGACGCTGTGGTTTCATTTTCAGCTTTGTTTGTGCATCTGTTCGTGCTCAGAGACAGGCACAGATTGAGCTGGATGGTAGGGGGGGCTGTAGCCCCTCTTTTGGGATTTCTCAGAGCTGCCTGCAGCTCTAACTCATCCCCCCCGAGGCTGGAGCTGCTGTTCCCCTCTCAGGTGGGTGCAGTTCGGCCCTGGCACCCCAGAGTGAACCAGGTCAGTGTTTCTTCAGGAGCAAAATCAGGGATGCAGGATCAGAAGCACATCAGTCTTAGAGTCTGAGAGGTCTCACAACCTTTAATACAAGGGACAAGTCTATCAGGGCTGTGTGAACAGAGAAGGCAACAGGACAGGGAGGAATCTCCAACCTCATCTGCATCCCCCAGGAGCTGGGAGCCTTTATCATCCCTTATCACCCTCCTGACAGTGCAGTGCAGCCTGGCAGCTTTCCTTGGGTTCTGTCTGAGCCTGGCAAGAGGCATCACCCCCAGGAACACCCTGGGAGCTCAGGAATGGCACGACCAAACCTCCCAGGAGGGGACAAAGCGGTGGCAGCCGGGGAGGGGGGAGGGGGAAGAACACAACAAGCAACAAGAACACGATTTTTAATGAGTGCAGTACGCGGCCAGGGTCTGTAGGAAATCTGTTTGCAATCATCCTGCACTAAAGACAAATGACAAGCTGTTTTCCAGGCACAAACCTCTGCCTTTCTTCTCCAGAATGCCAGGACAATTATTTGTGGCATTATTATTTTTTCCCCCTCGCTTGGCTTTCCTTTTCTCCAAGGGTCTCCCGCACACGTGGAAACGCGAGGCACTGTCAGTGGCAGGAGTTAATAAACCCAGTGCTGCACCATGAAATATCAACAAGCTGCAAGGCAGGGAGGAGAGCAGGGCCTCCCCACTGCTCAGCAATGCTTTGATTCCAACTGAAGTGAAGGAAGGCAAGGCAGGGAGCTTTGCAGTCCCCAAGCAGCCCCATCTGCTGTTACCCTGCCCTGTTTTTGTGGCAAAGCACGTTGCACATCCCCAGGGTTCCCCAGGCCCCACACACACTGCGAGGTGCTGACAAGGGGGTGTTAGAGCTGACATGTTGAGGAGAAAAAGATGAGCAGGAGAGAGCAAAACAGGCGTTTAATTTTCTGAGTGACTGCTCTTCATCTGGCTTTACACAACTCTGAGGAGCAGCAGCCTTGCTCCCCTCATCAGTGCCCAAGTCAGGCCTGTGGCCAGTCACCACCTCGAGCATTCAGATCTGTGACTTCAGCTTCCATTGCTGCTCCTGGAGGAACCCCTCCTGCGAGGGGTGAAAACCTGGGGAGCGCCAGAGTCAGGAGTGATGGGAATCCCTGAGTGACCCACACCAACGAGACGTGGCCAAAGGGAAGGTGGGCACACAGCCCAGGGCTTGCCGAGGAAAAAGAGCTCTGTGGACATCTCTGAACTCCTTTTCTTGCCTGTGCAGTCTCCTTTTTACTCCTGGTAAATCCACACCCACCCACCCACTCAGGAAGGGAATGGTAAATCAGAAATCTGAAGTGACGCAGGGTTAGTGCTTTTCCTTTGAACAGTGCTGTGTGCAAGGGCTGAGATTAAAGCCAGCTGAAATAACTGCATCATTCCCCTCCTGCCTCCTTTCTACCTCTGGATGTTCGTTTAAGCACAGGCAGAGAGTGTGTGCACACAGGAAGACAAAAGCTTTTAACCTGTAATATCCTGAGAGTGAGAATTGTCAACACTGCTGAGAAAAAGTAAAAGATATGGAAATGCTGCACCTGACACAGCTCTGAGAGCAACTCCCAAATGATGGGGTGGGAACAATGGAGTGGAATAAAGCAGGGGGATGGCAGGGTAGACACCCAGATAAATAGACAGACCAGGCTCTGGTCTCCAGATGCAGGCAGGCAATTAACTCCCAAAGAAACAAAAAGCAGTAATTCAAATTACCTTGGAGAATCGAAGTTTCTGTCAATGGGAAGAGCTGATTCTGGGATTCTGTGAAGCACACTGAGATCTGGCATGAATTCCTCACCTTACTCCCGACAGCCCAGCTCCCTCCTGGAGCCACGGCTGCGTTCGTCGTTCTGAGATGCACAGCTCAGCGCTGGCTGGGCATTGTCAGCTTTTCCTAAATTGATTGACATCGCCCATCTGGGCCAGAATTTCAAAGGAATTTTGCCTCCTTGGAGACAGGGAGCAGATTGCTTGTCACAGCGCTCCTGGAGGGGATGGGGATGCTTTGAAAACCTGACCACAAGTGACACAAGAGAAGCAGCTGGTGGCTGGGCACTTCCAAATAGGATCCTAACCCGGGCAAAAACCTGGATTAGGCATTTGAGGGGGTCTGCAGTCAACATCATCTGTTGATTCGGGGGTTTGGGGTTTTTTTTGCAAATGTCACCACAAAGAAATATCTTCTCTGCATTCAGTTTTTGACAGCAGTACCTGCGTGCCCACCTCACTGACCACAGAGCAAGGGTCTGTCCTCACCCTCAGCCCGGTGACAATGACAGGGCTGCTGGCAAGAAAGGCCTTTGAACTCCGTGATTCCACCCATTTATAATGCAGGGATCCCACAGGCATCTCACATGAAGGCTTAACCTCAAATAAATTCGGTTGTTTCTTTCCCCAAATTACTGGTTTACACAGAGGAAGGAAAATTTACATCGAGAGAGAAAATAGGAACAGGTTATTGGGGGTGGGAGGGAGAAGGGAAGGCGAGCTAGGCACGGCACAGGCCAGCTATTTTTCCTCCTTTCTTTCAAAAATCCCTGCCAATATGCTCGCTGTGCCATCTGGCACCCGTGATAAATTTGCCTGTGTGTAATTGCAAGCTGCAGAGAATTTTAGAGGGGTTGGAAATTTCTCTGTCTAGGTTCTTGTGTAGCCATTATCATTTTAATCGTTGAATACAGGAAAGGGAAATCTTCTTTTCTCATACTCTCCTGAAATGGAAAAAGCTCTTCAGTCCCTCCCTGTCTTCCTCATTTCAGTTTGTTTCATTTGAGCAACAAAGCCAAGGTGATGTTAGCTCCCTCCCCATCCTCCATGAATATTTCATGTAATTTTAAAACTATAATTTTAGTGAGACAGAGAACATAACATTAATCTATTTCTAAACAAATTCCCCCACCATTACAATTCCCCATTTGTAAATGAGGCGAGAATTTTAAACTTTGAATTTGCATTTCAACTTTTCTCCCTCTCTTGCTCCACGTTTTCTTTACACATCTCATTTTGAGTGATGAACCTTCATCAAGCAGCTTCACTCCTATTTCTAACTATTTAAGTTACTTTCTGCTATTCATGTATTATTTTTGCATTTCTGGCATTTGAGACTTTCTTTCCCCAGTAAAGTAAAACAGAAGCAGAGCACAAGGATTCAAAGGAGTCCTTGCCAAATCCTTTTCCATATGGATGCTTGCTGAGATTTTTTTCCCTTTCTAGACTGTACATTTACCCAGATAGAAGATACTTTGTTAATTACTAGGTCAGATGAAGGAGGCAAATGGGGTGCAATTTAGGGATTTTTGTGCCCTGGACAGGAGCTGGACCTCACAAAGCTCTTTCACCCCCAGCAGCTGCCTGGGGATGCTCCATTTCCCACTGTGTGGCCGTGACCCCCTGAGCTGATCCCGCAGCTCCAGGTGGTGCCTGTCCCCATCCAGGACAGCTCCAGCACTGGAGCTCAGTGGATGCTGGCGAACAGATGAGTTCTGCACCACCACGCCAGGAAAACCCTCCCTGAGCAGCTCTGGGTGCCTTCCAGGCCTGGTGGGCACAAGGGCAGGGCAGCAGGGAGGCTGTGGCACCCCGGGACACAGGCACAGCCCAGCCAGGCCGTGCTGCTGCCCCAGCCAGGGGAGAGCTCTCGTGCTGTCCCACTGACCCCATTCCCTCAGAAATTCCCTGCCCAAATCCCAGCGTGGGCAGGCAGAGGCGCTGCCCTTGCTCCTTTCTGAGTGTGGAACAAACCCAGGGCTGGGCTCGGTGTGTTCCTCGGGGGTGCCACGTGTGCAGCGCCTGGGCTGGAGCAGGGACACAGAGCAGAGCAGTGGAACAGGGAAATTCAGCCTGAACATCCAGAGACACCCAAGAGGAAGAACTTCTTCACTGTGCAGTGACCATGCACTGGAGCAGAGAGCAGAGAGGCTGTGAGTCTCCTCTCTGGGATATTCCAGAGCTGCCTGGACACACTGCTGTGCCCTGAGCTCTGGGGTGGCCCTGCTGGAGCAGGGAGGTGGCACCAGTGACCCACTGTGGTCCCTTCCAGCCTGACCCATCCTGGGGTTCTGTGAGCGAGCTGCAGAGTGTATGGGGCAGAAGTTGTGTGCAGAAAAGAACAATTAAATGTATTTAGTGCAAATGACAGGATATCCTGGGAGGAGGCACGTGTGAGTGACAGGTCTGTAACCACTGGGCTGCTACCGGGCCACAAATGCTGTCCCAGCAGCAGGTCACAGCCAGCCTCCCACCTCTGCCTGCCTGGCTGCTCTTCAGGCTCTTCCAGCAAAGATGGGCTCATTTAAATAGTAGATCCCAGCTAAATTAATGTGTTTTAATGGAAGGTCATTAAGTAGTGACCACACCAGCAGCTCTGGCACAGCTGAAGGGCAGTGGGGACCAGGTGGCAGATGGTGGGGACACTTTCCAGCCTTCACAGCCAGTGCCAGAAGAAGACCTGTGTCCAGCAGAGCCAGTCCCAGCTGCTCAGGGAGGTGGTTCTGATCCAGAGCTGCTTTTACTCAAATCCTTCCCTCAATAGCTCACTGCATCGACCCTTTCCTGCTTCCTCGGTGTTAATGTGCAGAGAAACAAACACTAAACAGCTTCCTGTGAAATAATTTTGGTGTTGAGGAGAAAAAAACCCTGAGAAGGAGGGAGGGCTGTGTTTTCCAAGGAAGCCAAGGCTGTGTTGTGAGCCCTGGAGAAGGTGAGGAGGAAAAGAGGGAGGAAAAGGTGTGAGAGTTGTGTGAGGTCCTCAGCTGTGCAAAGGCCTGTGCCACGGGCAGTGCAGGGAGCTCCCATCCCTTGGCTGCCTCTGTGGAATCTGTTTGAATTCCCTGCTCCTGATCTCTCCCAGCAAACCCTAAGCCTCGGGGAACACGCTCGGGAATCATCACACAACCTCTGTGGGGAAAAAGTCAGCATCTAGTTCAAACAATGTCACTGTCTCCCCGCTGATAAAACAGCCACAGAAGTCAGGAATGGTTTAACAACCTCCTTTCTCAGAAGTTCCCAACCATCAAATTTCAAGGGTTGCTCCTTTGATCTCAGAAGCACCAGAAAGATGTTTTTCTTTTCTTTTTTTTTCCCCCTTTCTTTCCCAATTTATTTAAATTTCACTAGCATGCTGTGGCTCAGTACCTAACCCTGCACAGCCCAGAAGACTTCTGCTACTCTGGTTAGGTTTTGTGTCTAGTCCCTAATTATTCTGGTCTTGCAGAAGGGGGAAGGAAAAGGGAAGAGGGGAAGGAAGTGTGAGCATCTCACTGAGTGAAAAGGAGAAAGCGCAGAGGGGAAGAAAAGAAAATGGTACAGTTTGTAATTGTTTTTGTTCTTCAATCACTCAGGAAATAAATTGCTGTAGGGGGGGAAAAAAAAAAAAGAGTCTTTGAACATGGAAAGCAGAAGAGAGCCAATAAAGGCACTGCATTGCTTTGAAAAGCAGCCCCTTCTCCTCAGCCTCTTTCCACTCCTCCTCATTAGTTCAGATAACTCTCGGAACACTAATTCATTAGGCTCTTCCAGGATTGTTTCCCCTCAAACAGCTGCTGAGAAAATAGAAATGATCTCGCTGTCGCTGACGGAGCCCGCGATTGCGGCGGCCAACAAAACGTCTCCCGTGGGGAGTGCCAGGGCCCAGCCCTGGGGGGCTGCTCGATGCTCAGAGAACAGAGGGAATGAGGGCAGCAAACCTGGTCTGGGCTCAGTTTTGTGGCTGGGATTTATTTCATTTCCAATTGGTGCTTTCAGGGAGAATCCGGCTCTGGCTGAGGGCAAGGACCAGGCTCCGCTGGCAGTGCTGGGAATGGCTTCTGGGGGGGAGGTTCCAATGGATCCTGAGCAGTGGAGGGGACTCCCTTTTATTTTCCCTGCCTTTGAACAGCATCTGCAGGATCTGTGTGTGGCATTTTGCTACCTGGGAATGGCCATTTCCCAGTGGCTCCTTCCCAGTCCCTCTGGATCCCTCGATATGGGAGAGGTCACCTGGTGCTCTGCAGCCACCTCCCAGCTGAGCACCTCACTTAATGCAAAGCAGGAGAAGAGTGGGGATTTAAAACACTGCTTTTTAAGCCTTTTTCTTTCTCCTCTGAACCTGAAAACAGAGTCAAAAAAGCTTTTTTTGTAACCCAGCACAGAGCAGTGAGGGTGACTGGAGCTGCAGTGGGTTTCTCACCTCATATGACTCCAGCACATTTTATGGGAAGAAAAGAGAAAACCATAAAGCAACTCCATTTTCTTGCATTTTATTGCTGGTCTGTACAGAAAACCCTCAATCCTGGCAGCAACACAGAAGAAATGAGGTAATTTGTTCAACAGGTCTTTTTAATTCAAGGGGACATGGCCCACGGTGGGATCCAGCCATGGTTTACCTCAGCCAGGCTCTGCCTGCCTCAGTTCCACCAGCTGTGGATGCAAGCAGAGGGGAAAACACGATGTTGAGAGTTATCAGAGCATGGATGAGGCCCTTGGAACAGGAACAGTGCTGCTCATGGATTTCCTCTTACACCTGCCGGGTTCTCCATGTGCAGCATCCCAGGAGCCCCCTGGCACCGCCCAGGGCTGGGTGGCACGGGTGGCTCAGGACAAGGGACCCAAACCTTGTGTTGCCAGGGGGATGGGAATCATTTCTCTGCAGCCCTTTTCACTTTTCCACCCCATCTTCTTGCCTTCTTCCTGGTGAGATCATCCCAACCCAAGCTACACGTAGGGATCTCATGGCTGTGCAAATGCCAAGAGCTTTTTATCCCACACTTGCCAGCCCTTCACGGGCTGCTGGTGCATTTTGTGAAGCTGTTTCCAGCTCTTTTCTGGCTGTGGCAGAGCACAAGACAAATTATCAAGGATCCAAAATAGCACAAAAGGTGACACTTGGTATTCATTAGCCAGCCAGATATTTCATTTCATTATGATCCCACATATCTTCTACCTATTTAAGGAAGCAGAAACACGCACGTTCATATTCCCAAGCTCTTCCAGGCTTTTCTGGTCATAACCCAATGACCAGAGGATCCAAGAACTGGAATATCTCCCTTCCTCCCTCCCTCCCTTCCACTGTCCATTCACCCCCCCTCTTCCCAAAAAAAGACAAAAATAACGCACCATGTGAGCTGCAATGTGCTGTGAGGTTTCCAGCAGCTCTGGGATGTGTGGAAGGCAGCCAGGTAGCCTAGCAACAGGGTGCAGCTATTTGAGGCTGGTCCAGACAAAAAGGAGAGGAGGATTGATTTTCCTGGGGGTGGGGGCAGGAGCAGCAGGATGGGCAGAGCTCTCCATCCACGCCCAGGGTTGCTGCTGCGTTTCTGTCACCATCCTGCTGCCAGTTTTCTGTGGAGCAGAGGGGTTTTCAGCTTGCCCACAGGAATGTTGGGGTGCTGGTGTGCAGCTGGCACCTGAGGGGTGGGAAGCAAGACCTGGAAGGTGTCAGGACTGGGGAGCAGAGGGTTACACCTACAGAAAAGTGCCTGTGTTGTCACAGCATCTTGTCATGGGCCCTGTGTGCTCTGTGTCACCAGGACAGTCTCTGCTTCCATTCCTCACACACACAGAGCAAAGGTTCGGTGATGGCCAGAGCAGACCTCCTGCAATTTATGGTCCTTGCAGGATGGAAAAAATCAAGGGGCTTTTGCTGGAAGCTTCAGGAGTGCTCCATCCTTGTGGGGCTGCCCTTTCCACCTCTCCCTGCCCCTCAAGCCACTCCTGGCCCTTCTTTCAAACGCTCTGCTCATCCAAGCTCTCCCCCACCTCAGCCTGGGCAGGCCAGGAAGGCTGGAGCCTTTCCCCTGACCCTGACCTGGGGGCAGCTGCTTGATCTCCCCAGGTCTCTCTCTTTTGCCATTTTTTCAGGAGGAGCAATGAGATCTCTCTCATTCTGTGAGCCAGACATGAGGAACACCTCTCAAAACGCAAAGCGTGGCTATGATTTATTTAACAGCTTCTCCACCCCAGTCCTCAGCCTCTTCCTTCCCAAGACTGACAACTGTGCTGGATGCAATTCCTGAAATGAGCCTGAGCTCCCCCTCGCAGGGAGAGCAAAGCCTGGCCCTGAGGAGAGGAATTTTGGCACTTTAGCAAAGGGATGGCTCCGTTCAAAGGAGGCACCTTTGTCCCAGGGGTGGATCTGCACCCAGGAGAGCAGGGGCTGGTGTGGACAGAGGGAGGGATGTGGACAGAGCAGCACAAACCGTGGCATGGCCCAGGATTCCAAACCAAGATCCCTTTTCTAGAGAGACCAGGCCATTTCTCATGTTTGCTGCCAGTTAAAGCAGCCTGGCTGAGGGGAAGGCTTCACTGCCAGGATCAGTGAGGGGCTTTCTTCCCTCCCTGTCCTTACTGTGACCGGTTTTACTCTCATTTAAATGCAAATCTATCACCAGCCTATGAATGAGTCTAAAATAAAAAGGCCAAGAGGAGTCCATGGACCAGGTACAGGTGGCTGATTCCCCAATGCCAGAGCTATTAATATCCCTCCCCCTCAGCCAGTGCACTGTGGAGCTGAATCCCAGTGAACTGGATGAGAAGTCTTTTAAATGATCTGTAGACTCCCCACCAGGGACTCCCTGGCATTGATCTGTAAAGATGGGCATTTCATTTCCATAATTTGTCTCAGGTTTCCCTCCAAGTTCTCTAGATGTGCTTGCAGGCAGCTCTCATCCGTATTCCAAAACGCCTTCCAGCCCAGAGAGGAGAATTTGAAAGAGGTTTATATTTGTGTGTGCATGTGTTTTGTGAGTGGCTTCAGCCCAAATCCCTCAGTGCAGGCTGCTGGTTCAGAGATCAGCATAAATTGCATCTGGATAAATGTCTTCTCTCCACATTACTGTCACCACAGCAGAGCAGGTCCTTGTGCAGAGGTGACATCCCCTGGGGCAGGAGCAGTGAGGCCTTTGAGTGACACAGAGACTCAGCACTCTCCTTCCATCCTCTCCTTCCTCCCCAGCTCCTTCTCTCTGCCACTGTTGAAGAAAAATCCTGCAGTTCTCCACACAAACATCCAGTCCTGTGCCCTCCCCTTGTGAGCAACCCTCTGAACAAGCAAACTCACCTCTTCTGACCTGTGGGATGGCCTCACGTATTTCATAAGAGGAGCCCAAAAAAGCACTGAAGCAAACAACCCTTCAGTCTGTTTCACTCTGATTTCACATCAGATTTTAGGTCTGAAATGTCATCAAGTTAAGCATATAATGGTAAAACCAGGTCCCAAGGCAGCAAAGCATTTAAGCATGAGCTCTCATTTAAGCATCTGAGGAATCTCACTGGCTGTGTGCGGAAAGAGAATTTTGGTGAGGAAAAATTACATTGTTCTTGCCAGACTGGGGAGCTGGTAGCCCAAAATGTTACTGTGTAAACTAACCAGGGTAATTCAGGCATAAATCATCACCTCCAAGCCTTTATAGGGGAAATTATTCGAGTGCAGACACAATGGCAGTGTCTGTATTAGCACTTTGCTCCTGCCAGTAGGTCTGACAGTGCTCAAAATCCAGGTGTTTTATCTTTTACTCTTTATGCCAACATCAACACCAAGTGTTGTCCTCTCTGCACCCCTTTGTACCTGCTGCCTGTTCCATTTGGCTGCAGCACATCCCTGAGTAAATTTGCACCTTGATTCCCAGGGGATGGAGACTGAAATGCATTTCAGTGCTTGCCTTTTCCATATTTATTGCCCCAGCAGTCTGTCTGGAGAGTCCCTGCAAGGCTGGCTGGGCAGTTTGGGTCAGTCAATGAAGATTTCAAGGTTCTCTACCTCATCCCTTCCCAAAAAGGAGATCAGAGCTGCCTGGGTGGTCCAGGGTGGATTTTCCTGACCCTTTCTACATCACCAACATCACCTGGAGCTGAGAGAAACCCCAGTGGTTCCTTCATCCCGGGATGTGGGAGGACTCTGCGGAGCTGTGCTGGGTGTGACACAGCCTCACCAACCCCACAGAGGGAGCTCCTGTCCTCACCTCACCCCCAGCACAAAGGGAGTTCACCTGGGGGGGTTTCACGATCCCTCTGCAGCCTCCATCACGCCAGATTTGCTCGCTGGCTTTGTTTCCCAAGCCGTCGTTGGGCAGCGTTGCTTCCCCGTCCTCCTGGAGTCACTCAGAGCCTCTGGAGCCCCCAGGTCCCTGACACAGATTGGCCACCAGCTACAAATAGAGGCACCAGCTCTGCTTCTCTGGGAGGGATTCATGTGCTTCCAGAAGAATGGCAAACCCACGAGCCGCTCCCTTTGTTCTGCTCCACTTCATGCACATGTGGCTTTGTGGGGCTTTATGAAAAATAAAAATAAATTAAAAAAAAAAAATTTCAAAAAACCACACCAGCAGGGGAGGGGGAGGGAAAGAGCCAGATTGCTCTGCTGTTGCCTGGAATTATCTCTCCTCGACTTTGTGGAGGGTGGAGGCAGCAGTGTCAGAGCAAGAGTGGATTTCCGTGGCTGGTGCAGCCCCCACCGTGCCGGGAGTCAGATGTTAATAATTATTAATAATTATTTAGCAGTTGAGTGTGCAGAGAAAGGAGTCGCTGGTGGGGAGGGGGGCAAATTGAATTTACATGCATCACTACAGTGGCCTTTAAAAATCTTAGCATGAAAAATGCATGGCTGCCCATGCATTATTTATTCCACAATGAATAGAATTTCCCTGAGATCAGACTCGCGGGTCAAGACTGACAAATTTGGCAGAACGAAGCCTCGTGTCTGTCAGCCCAACAGCAGCCATGGAGAGAATGGGGCAGCATTGCATAAACCTGGCTGTGGAAGGACGGGCAGGGTTTATCCCCACCAGCACTCCCTTGCCAGTTTGTGTTTTGCAGGAGAGAGTTTTGTTTTTCCATTCATCCTGGATTCACATTGGAATCACTCCCCCTTCCCACAATGAAAAGCCTTTTACTGCTAAGTCTCTGTGGCAGAATCTCGTTGCTTTGATCCACGGAGCACCATTTGTTTCAGCTTTTCCTGTGTTTACTCTGTCATCAGCTCGAATGCAACCTTGAGGCTCTCAGCTGACAAATGCCCCCAAAATTCTCTCCATCTCTCTCATTTTGCCGTTCCAATTGTAATTCCTGTTTGAAAATAATTTTGTGCAGTCTCTAGCCCAGCTGCCTCCGGAATACCAATGAAATACATCTGAGGCAGCAGCTCTATTTTTGCTGGCTGCCCTGATCCTGAGTTGGAGACTCTTCCAAGTACTTGTTCCCCTCCCCATACCCTCAGGAATGCTCCCATCCCTCCTGGAATGCCCGTGCCCCTACAGACCAAGCTTCCAAGCAGGGGGGAAGAGCAGGACCTTGGAATGTGGGGATGGTTCTGGAGATCCAAACTGCAGCCCAGCATTGCCAAACCCCCTCAGCGAATAACTGGGAGAACATGTGGGCTCTCACTCTGGAAAGACACATCAGAAAGGCTTGGAATTCTCTCCCAACTCAGTTTTTCACCCAGCTTAGCAGCTGATTAGGGAGGAACATGTTTAACCCATGTGTGAGGGTCTCCTTATGGAGTCATTTTTTAACCCTTTTTCCTTTGAGCTCTGCTGGGGAGAACCTTGATGTAGGAGAGCTCAGCTGCAGGTCTTGAAGTGTAACAAACAGCTCCCCTTTGCTCAGTGATGGGGAAACAGATCTGCAATCACAGTATTTCCTTGCTGCCTGCAGGTTTGAGTGAGATTTGCCCCTCTTGGAGCTGCTCCGGGGAGTCTGGCCCAGCAGAACCCCACTGGGCAGGCCAGACAGACTTTGCCACCCAGCAGGACCCAAGGGAGGAAAATGTTCTGGGGATGTGAGATGGGAAAGGGGTGTGAAAGGGCATGAGTTGGATGAAAAAAATCACAATTTCCACAGCAAGAGCCGAGCAGGGCAGAGAAGCTGAAAAGGCAGGTGGAGAGTGAAAGGGAGATAAGGAAATTTGGGGGAAGAAGGGTTGAAAAGCTGCTCGGAGCAGGGGGATGCTGCTGCTCCTCAGGCTGTCCCCACAGAGACAGAGGGCTCAGGGCCAGGTATGGCACGGGAGGGGACAGCAAACATCCTGTGTGCTGCCACTGTGCCCCCTCCTCTGTACCACAACCATGAGCCCCAACTCTGCACTCCAAAAGGAAATGAAAAATCAGGTTGTGTTGAACACAGACAGTCCCTGCGCTCTCCAACAAGTGTAGAGTTTATCAGCTCGGTACACTGTTACTCCTGTGTAAGGCCAGTGAAATTTCCCCCACCATCACCCCTCTCACAAGTGCCACAAGTGCATAATAGACATCCTACAAGTGCAGAAGCATCTCAGTAGCAATCTACTCTGGAGCTGGCTTGAAAATTGCTGTTTGCTGTAACGGTACCCAGGGGAGCACTGCTCTCTAATATTTGTTTAAAGCAGACTGGTAAAAGTAAAGTAATGCCCTGGTTCACTTCTCAAGGCAGGCTGTTCCCCATAACATCGGGCAAAATTGAATTGCTGAAAGAATAGCAGCAAATGGCTCTGCTCTGGAGTGAGGGATCCTAATCCAATCCAAACGTGCAGGTAGAGGAGCAGAGCCTTCGGAGCAGGCAAATAACAGCTGGCATTTGGCAGGATGCTGATAGAGAGGTTGCCTGCCTAAACAGGAGCTGAATCTTAGCTTGTTTTGCTGCCTGGCTGGGATCTGGGGTTTAAAACACACTCGGGGGTTTATCAGAACCTCAGGAGAGGGAGGAAGATGAGCAGGGGCGTTTTGGGAGTCGCAGGTTCTGTCTGTGGGAAACAGCCCAGTGGGGAAGCACAGGGTGAGGTCACTTGGCTTGCAGGGTTTCTGTGATGAAGCTGGCAGGAGAAGGAGGAATATGGGATTGCCTGAGAAGAGCCAGAGGCTCTGAGTGCCCCATACACAGAGCAGTGTGTTCCTACACTTGACTGAGTGGATGGGGTTGGGAAGGGCTGCTCCACCATTCACAGCTCCCAGGGAAGGTTTGGGGAAGGCCCTGCTGCCCTTCACCCACCTCCCAGCTGCCTCCAGAAAATAACAACCCCCCAAGCCTAAAACACCCTCCTTCATGCTGAGGCTGCTGCTGTTGCACTTTCATTGTCCATCTGATGGAGGTGACACAGCTCCTGCACAGCAGTGGCTTTTCCTGGCCGTGAGGCAGCCTCTCCTTCTGTCCAGCTGCACACAACATCTGCTGAGGCCTGGTCACGTCCACCCTCTCTGATATCACATCTCCCCTCACTAATATCGTGCCCATCCTCTCTGATATCATGTCCATCCTGATATCACGTCCACCCTCACTGATATCACATCTCCCCTCACTGATATGACATCTCCCCTCTCTGATATCATGTCCACCCTCTCTCCTGTCATGTCTCCTCTCCCTGATCCCAAGTGCTGCCTTCTCCCAAAGGTCCCCCAGCCCCTCTCTGCCTCTGCAGCAGCAGCAGGACTCATCCCTGGCAGTTTCCCCACGCAAGGCAAGAACCCTGTGTGTCTCTCAGCCTGTGACGCTTGCGAAGCGCTCGGAGATCCCAGCAGGGAAATTGCATTCCAGTGAAATATTAAACAACACAGATCCCTACAACCTTGCTGGTAATGGCCCAGTGACCTGAGAGATTTTTGTTCCTCCCCAGCCTCTTGGTGTCTCTGCACAAAGCACGGTTCACTGGGTACGGGATCATCTGCAGTTCACCTGTAAGGAATATCCCCACGCCACTCCCAGGCAGGAGGAGAGGGCAGATAATAGAGTGTAATGCAAGATCTTTTCGTTGCTCTGGTAGTACTTGTCATTAATTCAACTCCTGTTTACAGATGCAAAGAGAGAGCTGAAATGACTCTCTTTAAAGAATACCTTGGTGGAAATAATTCTGGGCATTGTTATTGCCATTGCACTCTGGTGTGTTTGCTGTTACCCAAATGTTCCTGTGGAGCTGCTGTGGCTGCTCAGGGCTATTTCCATAATTCCCTTTTGGCACACGTTTGCTGGGCTGCTGCTTTTGCAGTGGGCTTTTCCTCCTTGCCTTTCATCCTTTGGGTGGGGCATTGCTTTCACTGCATTCTCGTCACCCCAGAGCAATCGTCCCAGGACAGGTAAATATCCATCCTGAATGCAGAACTTCTGCACACTCCAGGCAGCTGTGGGCTCAGGAATTCCCCGTGTGCCTCGATTTACCCTGGAAGAATTCAACCATTTCAGTGTTGCACCCTGGGTTTTACCGCATCACAAAACCCTGAAAACCAACTTTTTTTTTGGGAAAGATTTCTTACAACACTTTCTAAATAATAAGTTCCATGTGAAGATCTCTAAATGGGCTTGACTAAACGAGGTTTATCACACTCCTTGGAGGCGTATAAATATAATTATTACCACTTTATGGGTAGGGAATTGAAATAGTGAGGGGAAGATGTGACCTATCTAAGGTCGTGCTGGAACTGCCTTGAAGAGGACATGATAACACGAAATCAAATATAGCTCTGACCTCCTAAATCTCACTTCATTAATTTTAACCCTGAATGATGCATCCTTCCATGGATGTACCACCACTGGGGGCTTTTTCCTGAGGATCAAAAAATCTGTGAGCCACGTTGAGCCTGGCTGGAGTTCTGTGTCTTGGCTACTTAATGGCTGGAAGCACAGAAATCAGTCTTCTTTGTTTGAAAGCGTAATTCCTAATGTAAAGAACACTGAGTCATACCAAAAATGCTTCTTTCATCCTTTTAATGAGACGTGAATGTTGTGTCTCTGCTGCCCTGAGATCTCTGAGAGCTGGGGTTACCTGCTCAGGCAACCCCAGAGTTCTCCTTTGAACCCTGCAGAGCGGAGAATTTGTTTGTGTCCCCACAGCCAGAGTGAATTAGTGAACTTTAATTCCAGAGCTATTCCTTTTGTGTCCACCTCTTCCTAACCTTTAATTATGTCTTCATGCTCCCTCTGTAATTACCCACGAATTCAGTTGTGTGGCCCAAATCCAAGGCAAAGGCACGGAGCTGTGTTAAGGTCAATTACCTCGCGCTGCAGTTCTGCAAAGTGAGCAGCTTCTGGTAAACTCTGCTATGAAACAGGAGCTTATTCCGTGCTAAACCTGCCCTAATTGTGCTTTTTCCTCCAAGTAACACCAAGAGGTCATCAGGATGCCAGAGGATTGCAGTCTCAGGGGCGACAAGGCAGCCCAATCCCATCGATCAGGGTTGGGAATTCATTAGAAAGGAACAGTTGAGGGTTTTATCTGCTCTGCAGCCAGTTCTTCTGCAGGCTCTCACATCTGAGCCTATCTAAGGTCTGCAATATTAATTAAGCCATCTAATACCCTGTTAAATCAGTGAGCACTTCCCAAATGTCCCAATAATTCCATTTGGGAGCCCTCAAAGTCCAGTTTGTCCAAAGCCACTCTGAACATCAGTGGCCAAGGATCGTAAAAGCCAAGGGAGTGGGAAAGCCTGAGAGAACATCGAGTCACTCCCCTTTCAATGTAGGGTTATCCTCCAAGGGCTGAGCTGTAGGCAGCAGAGGTTTTTAAAACTCATTAAAAAAAAATAAATTAAAACCTTTGGGTGATTTTTTTCTGTGCTGCCAAGTGGGAAATCAATCTGGACCCTTGTTTTATATCTAAAAAACTGCCATAGAAACCAAACCTCTTTATAAATGTGGGGAATTGTTGGGTGATTAGGGAACTTCTAGATGTGTGAGAGACAAATTCTCCCTTTTAGACAGCAGCAGAGACTTCAGCAGCCAGCAGGGGATTTCTGAATTGCATTTCTGAATTGCACCTTGTTTCCCTGAGACCCCCAAGGAAGAGCCAAACTGAGAGAGATCCTTGTGTTGAACACAACAACCAACAACCCCAAACCCCCCGGGCTGATGGGTTTCATCCCCAGCAAGCCCCAGTCACGAGGAAGTTTGTGTGCACACTGGATTTTGGGGGAATGGGTGGTCAGGAAGGTGCTGGACCAGGCTGGTTTCTGTCTGAACTGGGATCAGTTTGCAGCTATTGCAGATATTCCTCATCTCTGCTGTGTTTCCAGCTCGGTGGTTGGAGTTCCAGATGATTTTCCTGCATGTTAAAATCTCCTGCTGCGTGTGGCCGAGCAGTGGGGTTTATTTATCAGCTGGAAGCACCTGCAGGGAGCAGCTGCATTTCCCATTCTGCTGTGCTGGGAAGTATCCCTCAGATTTATTCTTTTTAATAAACATCACACATGTGGGAGAAAATCCACATGGAAAATGCTGTTTTCATTTACACAGCCCAGTGCAGCAACTTTTGAGAGAGAGATAAGGAAATTGTACCACTGTGTCAAAATCTACTTGGTAACGGAATCAGAAAATAATCACAGTTTAAGGGACAACAGCATCAAATTCCAGGAATAAAGGGCATCTTTTTATGAGCTGGAGGTCTATGAATAATCCATTATCTGGGATCTGCAGAGGATTCCATAGGAGAGCCATTGCTGTATTTCCTTTCTGCTTACTGGAATTCCATTTCATTTTGTATTCGTCTTTGACATTAAAATATTGATGTTTACATCACTGCCACACCTCGGTGCCAGGACTGGGAATGGGAAGACAGTGGGCTGCAGATAACATGTAAATTAGGGGGAAAATAAGTTCCCTTCTGGGAAATTTACGGCTCCCAGTGGTTCCGCGGTAGGAGGCGGCTTGTACTGCTTGCAAAAGGAATCTCCTGTTTTTACAGCTCAGGATGGGAATCTGTTCAGGATTCCAGACCTTGACTGAAAGAGCTTTGCACTTTCTTTTTCATTTCCTTGCAGTCAATGTTTCTGGTCAGGATAATCCTTGAATTTACAGGGCCAGGAAGTGTCCTCTCTCTGAGAGAATAACTGAGAATAACTCAATTTCGGCGTGATGCTCGTCAAACCTCCCCGCCAGCCACTGCCAGGGAGCTCAGCCCTGCAGGGGCAGGAGCTGGAAGTTCCCCCCAGGCACTTCAGAGTGGTCTGAGCCTGGATTCAGGTCCCACCTTTCCAAGGGACACCCTGGGACAGTGGAAGGTGTCCCTGCCCATGGCAGGGGGTGGAATTAGGTGAGTTTTAAGGTCCCTCCCAATCCAAACCACCCTGGGATTCCATGACCTGCAGTCAGCACCCAGCTCATCACTTCCTGACCCCAAACCTGAGCAACTCTGGGAATGCAGCACATCAGTTCACATCATCCTGAGGTAAAGCCAGGATTTTCTGACTTTCTTGATCACTTGTCACAATGGTAAAGTGTCCTTGCTGTTAAAAAAAAAATTAATAATTTTATTTCTAATTTAATTTTGCTAAATTCAACTGGTATCTCAATACCTTTGCCTGTTAAAGGATCCTCTGGTATCAAACGTTCTCCCTGTGTAGGTATTCACAAACTGTGATTAAATTGTCTCTTAATCTTATTTCAGTGAGCTTAATTGAACATCATAATATCAGTTGAATCTCCCAGAAAAAGGACATCCCTTCCAAAGGACCTTAAAGCCACAGGAGCAAGGGAAATGTCCCAATTCATCCTTCTTCTTTTTTATTTCTGGCCTCTACTAAATAAAAACAAAATATGTGGCAAGGAATCTGTCTCATCTCCAAGGCAGGTTGATGACCTGATGAGTCAAAACGTTGGAAGTTCCCCATGGTGCCAAGGTTGGCACTGAATTCAGAATGAATCGGAATAATGAAAGAAATGGAACAAACTCTGAGCAACGTGGATAGGAGATATCCTCAAAGATCTCGGGGATGAGCCATTAAATGCTAACTGGTTCTCTGTCAGCACTTCCACACACTGTAATTGCTCTTCCCTCTTTAGGGCCGTTTCATGGGATCTCTGTTCCCTTTCCCAGTGGCAGGAGAGCTCCTGCCAGGCTCCCTCTCCTCTCTGAGTGGGAGAATCTTCCCCGGGGTCCTGAGTGTCTCTGAAACCCAAGCAGGAATCCCTTCCCTGGGATTCCCTGGGCCAGGGATTGCTGCCCTGTCTGTGTCAGAGCGGGGCTGTGAGTCTGCAGCAAACACAGCTGGAATTACACTTTAATCCTGAGTTTTGTGAGGTGGCAGGAGCTCACGCCTGGTATTTTATGTTCCATTTCCTCAAGGACTCACAGGTGCTTTTTCTTCTTTATATTTTTTCTTGTTTTTCCCGCTGAGGTCTTTGCAAAAGTCTCTCTTTTTCTGTTTGCACTTCAAGTGACTCCAAGGCATCAAATGCTGGGTGTTGCTGCCTCTGTAATTCCAGGTTAAACACACGATGGGATCGAAGGTGTGTAAACATCAGGAGAGCTTTTATTCCCCCGAGAGCCACCAAAGCCCAGCAGAACACAGCTCCCAGACGGTTTTGTCAGGTGTTTCACTGACACCTTACAAAGAGGAGCATCAGCCCAGCAGCCTGCTGGCCTCTCCCACTGATAATCAATCCCACATCCCTCTGCTGAAAGCACAGAATCCCAGGATTGTTGAGGTTGGAAAAGAGCTCCAAGGTCATCGAGTCCAGCCTGTGCCCCATCCCTACCTTGTCCCCAGCCCAGAGTGCTGAGTGCCACCTCCAGGAATTCCTTGGACACCTCCAGGGTTGGGGACTCCAAACCTCCCTGGGCAGCCCCTTCCAACCCTTTCCACGAGGAAATGGTTCCTGAGGAAGAATCAACACCACAGGAAAGTCCCCAGCCTGGCTGCAGGGCTGTGAGCTCTCCGTGCATGAACACAGCTGCTGCAGGCATCCTCCTGCCCTCTTGGAAGAGTTTCTCTTTTTAATTTTAATTGTTTTCAAATTTTCAAATTTTCTATTTCAAATCTCGCTGCAATGCCATGAAACGCTACCAGCACCCAATAAATCAGGAACCTGGGAGCAACGCTGAGCTGGAGCTCGACTGTCAGCTTTGCTTTGCTGCCTCCTCTTCTCAGTCATTTCGCCGAGGTGTCAAAAGTGACAACGTCAGCGAATGTGTGAAGTCACACCCGTCCTTACACGGGTGTGTCTGCCTGGGAACTGACAGTTCACTGGGAATCTGCTTCCCTGTGAATCCCTGCACTTCCACCCTGCTGCTTCAGCCACGGGAAGGGTTGGAAACAGGATCATCAATGGTGTGTGCGTGACAGCAGATGGAAAACACTCCTGTCCCTGTCTCAGTATTGAGCCTCTGTGTGTTCCCAGTGATTTTGGGGACATGAGGATATTTTCCTAATCCTCCAGGTGTGCTGGGTTTGGAGTTCTCAGTTCCACAGAGCATTACCTGGAGCAGCCAGTGGAGTTATTGGTGTTTTCCCATCTTCGCTCCTCCCTAAAGCTCTCGCACAAATCCATGCCCGAGCAACAGCCTCTTGCTCTTCCACTTCTGTGGACTGCCAGGGGCCTTGCTGTGGGCCAGCAGCAAAATAAAACTTCCATTCCATTTCACTGGA
This sequence comes from Orthonyx spaldingii, assembly GCA_013397795.1. NCBI lineage: Eukaryota > Metazoa > Chordata > Aves > Passeriformes > Orthonychidae > Orthonyx > Orthonyx spaldingii. The sequence continues at coordinate 202,119 of VZTJ01000996.1, read as the reverse complement.
ATGTTTTGAATGCAAAAGCCTTGATGGAAAAGAAGGTGGGAGCCGTGGAACCGCAGGTCTCCAGGTCTTACATCTGAGCAGCCCCAGGTGGCTTTCAGGGCAGACTGGGCCTTACAGCCGGGGAAAAAGAGGTTCAAAAACACTGAAAAAGTCAAAATTGTTCTTCTCTGAAAAGCTTAAGGATATTTAGGATAAATTCAGGAACGTGTCACTGCACATTGGTGGCTTTTCCTCTTGCTTTCTTGTCACCTGTTCGTCTTCTAATTAGCAAACTGGGTGGAATTAATCATTGTTTGCAGCAGCTTGGTGAATAGTTCTTGGGACAATGGCCTGGAAACATGCTACAATGCTGTTTATCAGCTATTTCCCGTTCTCTGGCAGACAAAGATTCCTGGAAAGGGTTGCTGGAGGTGTTCAGTAAAGTTGTTGCCCATTTTGGGGGGTATTTGAAACCCTGAATCAGCCATGCTGTGCCTCACTGGGCTGTTGAGGCTCCACTACTCACCCTCACCTCTGGAAATGTTGATTATTTATACCCCAGCTGCCTTAAAACTACAGCAGATGAGAAAGTGAGGGGGGAAAGCAGGATTCCCAAGGGAAGGGCTGAGGCAGGTTCCTTTACACTGCAAGTGTCCTTCAGGAAATGAGTGTTTGAATCTGCTGTTCCTGAGGGAAACACTTCATCACAGGCTTAAATGGTTTGCTGGATTTTCTGACTGAGGGGGAAAAAGAAGGTGAGAGGAAAGAAAACAGCAGTGAAGAGTCCAAAATAATAAAAAAAAAAAAAAAAGGAAAAAAAATAAAGGATGACACTCAAAAGAAATAGAGAGCTGCAAGGAGAAATAAAATGTTAACTCTTAAATTGGGAGGGGGAAAGGGAGAATTCAGATGTAATTGAAGGAAAATAAGAGCAGCACAGGCCAAAAACACTAGGAATCAAAGACAATATATCCCTGTCTTAAACATGAATTAACATTCTGGTGAGTGAGAATAAATTATTTGTGCTCTACAGCCCGTTTCATGTTTTCCTCATACGCACACGGAATGCTTATGCCTGCTATTGTTGTTATTGCTATTGTTGGGAGGAGAAGCTGCTTTCTGGGGGAGGACTGACACAGCAGAGGGGTGCTCTCCCTTTCTCCTTGGTGCTCTGCTTCTGCAGGAGGAGTGGGAATGAAACCAGAGCCTGGATTTCAGCCCCAGTGGCCTCAGGTGTGGAGTCCCCCGGGTGTGGGACCAGAGCTCCGGTGCCTTTCCAGGCAGCCACTGCTGCTCCTGCCGGTGCCACTGCTGTCCCTGGTGACCCGAGGGGATGTCACAGCCCTGTCTGAGGGCAGGATGGGCTGCAGTTTGCTGCTCTGCCCCGTGCTCAGCTCTCTGTGAACGTCATCTGTGCAAACCCCGCGTGCAGGAGCAGCAAACACAGGCGCAGAGCTCTGGTGCCTTCTGTTCCAGCACATTTCCAGGGGAGTTCGTGCTGTGGGGAGGTGGAAGTGGCACAGAGGGGATGTTCAGGGCTGTAAAAAGGGGGGAGGAGAGGAAATTCTCCAGGAGGGAATCGTTATAGAAGCGCAGAGTGCTTTGGGTTGGAATGGACCTTAAAAATCATCTCCTTCCACCCCCTGCCATGGCCAGGGACTCCTTCCACTGTCCCAGGCTGCTCCAAGCCCAATCCAGCCTGGCCTTGGACACTTCCAGGGATCCAGGGGCAGCCACAGCTTCTCTGGGCACCCTGTGCCAGGGCCTGCCCACCCTCACAGGGAGGAATTCCTTCCCAGTATCCCACCTAACTCTGCCCTCTGGCAGTTTGGAGCCACTCCCCCTTGTCCTGTCACTCCATCCCTTGTAAAGAGTATCTCTCCATGTTTCTTTTAGCTCCTTAAGGCACTGAAGGGTCACAATTAGGTCACCATAAAGTTTCTCCTGTCCAGGCTGAATAATCCCAGCTCTCCCAGGCTTTCCTCCCCACAGAGCCGCTCCATCCCTCTGCTCATCTTAGTGGCCTCCTCTGGACTCTGTCCAGCTCTGTCCTGTCCTTCCTGTGCTGGGGACAGCAGGTCCTGGCTCCCAGAGCAGGGCAGAGGGGCTGTGAGAGCTGCTGAGGGACACAGGGGCCGTGCAGGCTCCGGTGGGAGAGCGGAGCTCCTGTGGGAGCTGAGAACCAGAGCGGGGCCCAGGCCAGTGGCTCAGGGCTGCGAGTGAGGCAGTGCCCCATGGAAGGAGGGATTTGTGACCCTCCCGTTCCCAGGCTGGGGGATCCAGGTGGTGGAACAGCGAGGGAGCCCAACCCGAGCTGTCCCTCCTGCAGGACTCCTGCAGCTTCAGGCTGCAGCGCCCTGGGGAAGGGCAGCAGGGACACGGGGCAGTGCAGGGCCAGGGACCTTCATTCCCGAACCTCCTGAGCATCCAAACACAGCTGGGAGAGCAGCAGATACCAAGGGTAAGGAGCTGATCCCAAGGCCTGAGGCAGCTCTCCCACCTCAGAGCACCAGTCAGGACAGAGAAACTCGCACAGGGCTCTTCGCCCCGGGGAAGGAGCGGAGAAGGACGAAGGAAAATGTTCCTCTAAGCCTCACACACAGCCAAGAATTTAATTACATGCCATCTTTTGAGTCTGTCCCATGCCCTGCCACCCTCAGGGGGTTGCTGATTTCTTTCCTCACTGATATTAATCCCAAGCACTTTGTTTGGGTGGTTTAACCCCTTGGCTGGCCCAGATGCCTCCCTGCTCCTGCCAGGAGGCTGCTGCATTCTGAAATCCACGTTCATGAGGGAAGAATCCTGGGGATACAGATGATTTTACTCAAAGAACCGGAGCAGTTGGGAAATAGGGAGGACCCACCACCAGAAAAGAGAAGTGTCAGATGGATTGCAGAGCTGGAGGGCGGCCTGTCCATGGATGTCTCTTTTTCCAGAGGGCCGGTACTGTTGTAAAACAGAAAATCACGGCCAAGGGTGTTTCCCTTCCATTCCTGGGGATTTGTGCTCCTCCTTGCACAGCTGCCAGCAGTGCCAGCCTGCCCCTGGCAGCACGAGGGGTGGGTGTGGAGTGCCAGGGACGTGGGGAAAGGTGCCCAGAGAATCCCTGATACCAGAGCAGATCCGGGGGATCTCTGGTGCTGCCTCACAGGCCGGAATCTGGGGCTGTCCCCGAAGCAAGGAGGTGGAATTCCAGCACCTTTGCTGCTGCCTGCTGGAATGCAGGTGATCCATGTGGCTCAGAGCCTCACTCCTCACAGGGACATTGCTTTTGTTCATGGCCAGCCATCCTCACTGCAAACCCTGCGTGACGGCAGACTTGGCCTTGCTTTGGGTTAAAGAGCAGAAACTTCAGCTCTGCCTAGAGAAAGGAGCCACCTGGGGGATTTCTCCTCGGGATCCATTTGTGAGCTCTTTCCAAGGCCTGTTTTGGGTGGATTAGTTCCCAGCTAATGTCCTAATTAGTGTGAAACTGGCTTTCCCTGGCCCACCCAGCCTGGTCCTGGCTGTCCCTGCATTCATCCTCTGCTCAGTCAGCGCAGAGTTTTCATTACAGTTCTGGCTCGGGCTCCAGGTTTTGCTGGAATATGAGAAGGGAGACAACAAAACTGATATCCATGGGCCAGGGAACATATGTGACCTCTGCATTTGTCACAGCTGCTTGGAGAAGAGGCTGCTGTTTGCTTCGTAACTGTGGCAATCCCCTGCACAGGTGGCCAAAGCCTTCCACCAGCACAGGAAAGAACAACTGGATAGCCCCTTTTTTAAACTGTATGTAACCAACCGTACCAAATTTATCACTAAATGTCACATCTTATCATAATCTAATCACCAGAGAGCAAGAAAAACGAGCAGACTTGTCTCCATCAATAAACAAGTGATTACTCAGACAATAACCAGGTTTATTTTCTTTATTTCTGTAAATGTTTGAGGTCTTATGAAGACGCTGTGGAGAAAGGATTATTATTTATTTTGGCATCCAGACAGTTCGGTGATGGGAGGTTTAGAAAAGCTGAAGATGTTGATTTAGAAAGGATCCTAAAAGTCTTACTGATTTTCATTCTGCAGGAGGAGTCTGGGACATCAGATTATTTATCAGATTAAAACTGCACTGCCTGTTCCATCTTGTAGCACGCAAGTCCTGTGCACAATCACATCCCTGGAAAGCCAGGCACAAGGAAAGAGCCACAATTTCTACTTTAGCTTTCATTTTTAAGACAACAGAGCTGTTCCCCTGCCAACTGGCCCTTCTTCCACGTCCCTTTTTTTGAAGTTACACTGCATCAAATGCTGGCTTTCCCTCCACTGACAATAAGAAAAATAGATTTGGTCAGCATCAGGAAAATAAAATAAAATTTATAAAATACGGCCCCAAGCCTCCAGGATGTTCTAACTCGAGGAAAGTCGTGACTTGTCCCCAGGGAGGTGACACAGTGCAGTTTGTCTGCCGTGGTGTTTCACACCAACACTTGTCTGAGCCTCTTACGGGAAAACAGAGATGTCAGGGAAGGAAAAGCGTTTTCCCCATGATCCATGTGCCCTCAGAGCGATTCCTCACGCCTCCAGGGAACCTCTGGCGGGCATCAGGCGGCTCCGGGGGCGTGAGGAGGGATTTTTGTGGCAAAAAGAGCAATACATCAGCTGGGGTGAGTGATGGGAGATAAGGACTGGTTTTTCTTGCTCAAGCAGAGATACCAGGGACAGCAGTCCAGGGGAAATTGGCCAAATTTGGCTTCCAGAGTGCTGGCAGGGCACTCCTGGGTTAATCAGAGAATCAGGGAACGGCTGGGGCTGGAAGGGACCTTAAAGATTATTTCTGTCTTTACCCACAGAGAGTTACTGAGAGCATTTCCCCTCCATTTCCTTGGAACCACGGGGAGATCCCACGAGACAGGAACTGCTCCCGTGTGTCCAGGGTGACAGACTGAAATCCCCGAGCAGGAATTGCTTCCTGCTTCCTCCTCTCCTCACAAGTTCTGTCTCCTGCCCTGATCTTTGGAACCTCCATAGACAAAAGTTGCCAGCCTTGGTGATGGGGAAGAGCCAAAACCTCTCCTCCCTGTCCCTGCCCTATTTTATCCTATTTCAAATGTAAGAAGTCCTTGGCAACAAAAAATTTTGCTCTTTCCAGTGCTGCTCTGATACAACAAGAAGACTGCTCCAGGTATCTCCTTCTAAGGTTTTCTGTAATTTTCTGTGATTCTGGTTTGCCTGGAAGCACCTGAGCTGGAAAATACTGCCATTAGTCCTTAAAAAAGGTTAAATAAGAGCTGAGGGAAATTGAAATCTGGGTCTAGAACAGGGTCTAGATTCATGGCTTGGGTCTGTAGCTGCTGGAGCTCTTTGAAAATGACCTTCAGCCCCTTTAGAACATTCATTTTAAAGCTTCTGATACCTGCCATTTCTGTGATAACATCACTGCAAAATATCTCCTAAACAGCTGCTGGCAGCTCAGGGGGTCTGGGTGACCTAAATGCTGCTTTCGTGCCACACTGACCTGCAAACAGCAAATGCTCTGGGTTATTCTGCACCTCCTACAGCCCAGCTGGCAGCAAGAGGGGAGGGGAAATAGTGGAGAAGAACCTCTCTGTGCCTGTCCCAAGCAGCAGAGTCTGCACCTCACCTGGGCCAGCGGAACAAAGACCAGGAGGGGTTTCCGTTTTCCTCTTTGTAATTCCTTCATGCAAAATGAGCTGAATATGTATTTGATCTTCCCAGGGAACAATGCTTTTCAAAAAGGCAGACAGTGCTTTCTTCTTGCCTTTTTCAATTAAGTTTACAACTATTTTCTGCCGCATTTACAAACTACTTCAAAAGCTTTCTTGGAATTCATTCACCCCAGAGTCGTTTGGCCATAATACAAACCAAGAAATCAAGACAAAAAGTGCAGTGAAAAAATAATTAAGAAACCCCAACAAGTTGCAGGTTAATAAGATTTCAGATGGTAGAAAAAAAGCAATAGCTCAGAGCTGCTGCGTGAGACACTTTGGGCCTATTTATTTCTCTTCTCTCCTTTCTTATTTTAATGCATCAGAGCTGAATTAGCCTTGGCAGAATTTACAGCCCTTGTGGTCCGTTGGGTTTGCTGAGTCTGTAATGCCCCGAGTGGTCCTGTGATCTGTTAATTACCTCATGGCATGCAAAGCTCTCCAGGGCTGCTCCCCTGCCAGAATTCTTTGTCAGGATCAGATTGATCTGGGGACCCCTTTCTGTGTTGTGTCGAGTAAAATCCTCTGTCCCTGCCAGAACTGACTCAGCCCTTTGCAGGGGGGGACACTGGGGGAAGGAAATGATTGATAAATCCACGTTCCCATCCTTAACCACCCTGAAAGGCGCAGGAGGATGGTGCCTGTTTTGCATCCCGTTTTTGACATTCCCTGGTTTTGTTGGGACACTTCTGGTGCTGGGCTCTGCAGGGCTGAACAGCCTGCAACAGCTGAGCTGAGGCAGGAAAACATCAGCCTGTTCCTTCCCAGCCCAGAGGGACTGTCATGAGCAAAGGGAAGTTTGGGATGAGGGGTTTTCCATAATGGACAGCCCTGTTCAGAGGCAGTCAGTGAAAATGTGAGGGGCTGGAGCGTGTCCAGGGCAGGGAACAGAGCTGGGGAAGGGTCTGGAGCCCCAGGAGCGGCTGAGGGAGCTGGAAAGGGGCTCAGCCTGGAGAAAAGGAGGCTCAGGGGGCCCTTGTGGCTCTGCACAACTCCCTGACAGGAGGGGCAGCCGGGGGGGTCGGGCTCTGCTCCCAGGGAACAGGGACAGGAGGAGAGGGAATGGCCTCAGGCTGGGCCAGGGGAGGCTCAGGTTGGACATCAGCAGGAATTTCCCCATGGAAAGGGTGGTCAGGCCTTGGCAGGGGCTGCCCAGGGAGGTTTGGAGTCCCCATCCCTGGAGGTGTCCCAGGAAGGGCTGGAGGTGGCACTCAGAGCTCTGGGCTGGGGACAAGGCGGGGATGGGGCACAGCTTGGACTCGATGACCTCAGAGCTCTTTTCCAGCCTCAGCGACCCTGGGATTCTGTGAGAAGTCACTGCACCAACAGTTCAGAGATTGGAGTTTCCCCATTTATTCAGTATCTTTCACCCTGCCTGGCCACTGCCAGTTGAGCACAGACGTTTTCCCATCCCCTAAACCCCACACTACAGTTTGGTTTTCTTCACCCAGATCTCTTTCCCATTACCTTCTAAAATGACAAAACAGGACTGGGAGGGATCCTGACCTCCTGACACCCTCGTTGGAGTCTCCACACCGGTGCCACAACCACACCTTTTCTCTGTGTTGGCTCCTTGTCACAGCACAGCGCTGGGCTTGCACCACAGGGGAGGAAAATTATTCCAGGAATAGAAACGGGCAGGACTTTTCATGATTTCCCTGGAGGGAAACAACAACTGCAGTGACATTTATAATAACAGTAATTGTACAAAGTTAAATACTGGATTCAGTGCTCACACATACAAAAAAGATCAATTCAATTCTTAAAAAAAAAGAGGCCAAAAGTTGTTTTTTTTTTTTATAGAAAGTCTGGAAGTACGGAGTTGCTACGGGTTTGATGGCTAAAACTGCAGAGAGTTTCTGGGCCAGGTTCTCCTGGGGATGGAGCTTCCCTGTGGAATTTCTGTCCAGCTTTGGCTGCACAGTGTTTGCAGTCACAGGATTTTCATTCTCTCCCCCCTCTCCTTTCCTTTTTGTGGCCTCCAGCCATGAAAACCACATGAACCTCAAGGAGAGGCTCGGGTTGGACACCAGGAGGAATTTCTGTGTGGAGAGGGTGGTCAGGCACTGGAAGGGGCTTGGAGTGCCCATCCCTGGAGGTGTCCAAGGGAGGACTGGACGTGGTCCTCTCCCACCCCGTCCAGCCCCAGGCTGTTCCTGTCCCTCCCTCTCCATCAGTGGGGTGAACTGGCAGAGACAAGAGGATTTTTGGGGCATCCCACAGTTAAGGGAAGCACAAATCCTTTAAAACATCCTGAATCTCACCCTGATAAGAGCTGGGCACATCAGGGCTCAGACAGACTCTGCGAGGCAGAACGAGCTGGAACAAAAGGCAACCACAAAAAAAACAAAAAACCCCCAACTCTCTCTTTTTCCTAACCCCCCGCTGGCAGTGGGTGGAAGCGCTAAACTTTCCGGCACTTGGGAAAAAAAGGGAAACTGGTGATGTGAAAAGAAGAGCGTCAAAGAAACATCCTCCATCCCCAGCTCCTCCCTCGACTTTGTACCCCCTTCCACCGCCTCCTCCCGCCGCGGAATCGCTGAGAACTTTCCGACTTAAAAAAAAAAAAAAATAAAATAAAAAAAGCTGTTCTTCTAAAAAAAAAAAAAAAAAAAAAAAAAAACAAAACGGGGAAAAAAGGTAGTGGGAGGTTTTCCCTCAGAATTTCCCACAAATGCTGGGGCTGCACATCCTGGTTTGCCACGGGAGGAAGAGGAGGCGAAGAGGAGGCTCCATAAACTGGGAATTCTCACAGCTCAGTTTGAGAGTCCCGTGGCTGCAGCAGACAGAGCAAGGTCAGGGGAAATGTGTCATTTCAGGCCCCATCAGCAATCCTGTCAGTGCATTTTCCCTCTGGAACGCCAGAGGTTTAACCCTGAACATTAATGCAATTAATACGGGATCAAAGTGTTTGCTCTGCTGCCTTGTGTTTGTGTTGCCACAAAATGTAGGTGCTGAGAGCAGAGAGTAAAAGGTTTTAATGAACAGGAGGAATAGTTGCTCTTTATTCCAAACCTCTCTAAGTTAAGTTAAACCATTTCCTTTCAGTTTTCTTAGCTCCCGAGCAGGAAAATTGCTGAAGAAAGGACAAACCTATTAAAGAGAGTTATAGCTGGCATAAAGGGACCTTGGAGGGCAGAAATGATGGGACTGTATTAGGAAAATAGATCTGAGTGCAGCCCAGCTTGGGTTTACGTTATAATTTGCAAAAGCTGCAGGTGACGGCAGGAATACAGACAGGGAAAAATCAATGGTGTGAATTATTAAAAACCAGAGGGCCTGTGCCTCCATTAATACCAATTCACTCGGTTCTTAGCATTGCTAGGATACCCAGAGAGCTACAAGGGGCTTTAGCAAGACAGTTTTGAAGGGAAAGACAAGAATGAGACCAAAAAAAAGTCTCATTGTAATTTGGGATGAGCACAGAATTTGTTAGCAGGGCATTTGGGAGTAAATCACCCTGACTCTCACAACAAACTGAAAATTTCCTTCAGCCACTCTGCTTCAGCACTGGCATTGTGTGTGGTACCAAAAACTATTTGAAAAAATGTTTTAGAAAACTAAAAATAAATCCTTTGTGCAATTTGCCAATAAACCTTGCAGCCAGGTTTCTTAGCATCAGGCAGGAACCAAAGAAAAGCGTTTGAAACTCCTGAAATGACTTTAAAACGCGTCTGGTTTTAGGAAAACCCCTGATGGGCACCCAACCTCCCTCCAGAGCAGTTAACCCTGAGGGAAGCAGATTTTGAGTTCTCATCCCCAGGAATGAAGGAATCGGTGGCCAGAAGGGATTGGGACTGAAAGGGGCTCCCTGCCTTGTGCCCCTTGGGCTCTTTTAAAATCCTGATCCAGGGAGAGGAGAAAGAACAGACTTACAAAGCAAGGGGAAGGCAGAATGATTTCTGTCAGAGCAAATGGAACCGCCCAGCCGCTGGGGAGGAAAGTAAACTGGGGGAAAATAGGAAGAAAAAGAAAATAAACCACAACAGATGGAGCATTTGATCTCAATCCCAGCGTTCTTCTTTCCAGCAGAAGCTGAATCGAGTGGTCTTCAAGAAGCCCATAGAAACGGAATTCAAAATGAAATTTTCTGTCCCTGCCGGCCCCTTGAGGAGGCAACTGCTGTGGCTGGAGGGGCTGTGCCAGCTCCCAAACCACCCCTTCCAAAGGCTCCCTCAGCCCTGGGAGCAAGAACCCCTCAGGCATCACCAGCCTCTACCTTTCCCTTCAACCTCGAGGTGTGTTTCTTCATCGGGAATGACTCTGGCATCAGGCTGGTTTCCCAAAACGGGCTTTATTTCCCTAGGCAGGCAATTCCCCAGGAAAAGCTGCATCCCAGGCAATCGGGGATCGCAGACCCGCAGCGTCTCCACACCAACCCTTCCCTCCCATGCTCGTGCCCAGTTACGGCTGGAAAACGCTCTCCCTGGAAGTGATCGGGTTGTCTTGTGGAGTCCCTGCACAAGTGATTACTGCGGGATCCTCCCTCCCTCCCGTGAGCGGTGAAATTGCCCTCGGCAGACCCAGACGAAAGCTCCCTCGGCAGAGCCTTGGTGCGTTTCCAGGGTTTATTTGCACGGTTTGGTTTTAAATAGGCACCAAAGCTCGAGCTCGTGTCACTGCAGCGCTCTGCACTGTCCCCTCCCTGCCTCAGCGGCTCTGAGCACGAGAGGGCAAGTGCCATTCAGGGAAAAAAAGAAGAAAGAGGGGGACAAAACCGCTAAAAATGAGTATGTCATCATGTAAATGTCTGCAATGCCAGGGCAGCCAGCAAATCTGGCTCAGAGCCATCCAGCAAAGGCGTTCCTGGTGCCTCGCTCACAGATCGACTCCTCTTTGTCCCCGTTTCAGGATTTATGAACTTGTGCGAGGTGAAGGAGAGGGAGAACCTCTTCCTAAAGGCAGAATCAAAGCAGAGACGGGGCTGAATCCAAAGCTGGCGTGAAATGCCCCCACAGCAGACCCAAGTGTGTGCCTGGGTCCCTGCCCTGATCCCTGTGCTGAGGCCTCTGGTGGCTCGGGGCTGTGCCAGACTCTCTGCAGGATAAAATTCCAGAGCAATTCCATGGGCTGTGCCCCTGGGAGCCTCCCACAGCCCACCTGGAACTCCCACCCCCCACCCAGGCTGCCCAGGTGAAGTTCTCAGCCTCAAGGGCACAGAAAGCAGAGCCCACACAGCGCCCAAATAAAGGGAAGTGGTTGGTGGGACAGAATTTCTTGTTTGTGTCTTTAATAATGGTTAGATTTCTTCCTGACTGGGGATTTCCTGATCCTTCTCCTTCACGGGGAGCTCTGGGCACTGAGGCTGCTCCCAGATTTCCCCTCTGGCCACGGCTGCCCCGCTCTGAAATCCCTGCTCAGGCTGCACTGACCAGCACTGAGACGTGAAGCTCTGAACACCACCCTGGTTCTTCTCCAGTCCCATTCCTTCTCTCCCTATCCAATAAACCTCCCCCTAGCACCACTCTCCTGCATTTTGCTGTCTCGTGTGCATTTTAAAGGGTCCCTCCAGGTACAATTTTATGACCTGTGGCAGAGCTGAGGCAGATTTAACCACGCTCGGATTCCCAGGGCGGCCTTTCTTGCCCTCTGGAGCTGTGGGGTTTGTTGACAGGGATCTCCCTGAGGGGCTGATTGTGGTGGGATTGGAGATGGAGTCAGGAAATCCAGGACTCTGAGCATTACAGAGACTTTTTTCAAAGGTGTGCACATTTTAAAGGGAGGGAGAAAGGGAAGGAGGGGAAATTCTATTTAACCCATTAGCACAGCTCTGCAGCTCAGCCCTGGCTGGTGATGCAGGAGGGACTGTCCAGCCCCACACAGGTCCCAGGATGGAATTTCAGCATTTCCAGACCCTTTCTGTACTGCAGAACCTGGCAATGAGGATTTCCCAGTGCTCTGTGCTGCTGGCAACCCAGGGCTCATTGAACTTGGCTTGGACAGAAAGGATGAAATAATCCAAGGAACAACTGGGAAGGCACCAGGGACTGCAAGTGCAGAGGATTTGCTGAGCTGGGAGGTGAAAAGCTGCCATTCCCCTCAAATAATTGTGTTGTGTGCATTTCAAGCAGGTGCAGTGTTAGCTGTGCTGGCAGGGTGATGACCAAGGAAAATATTCCTGGATATTCTGGCAGGTGGATTTTGGCTGTGTGTGCCTTGGAGTGATAATAATGGGGCAGACAGAGATATATGAATAAATACATAGAAAATATCTGAATTTTCCCTTTCCAATCCCCTCCTCCATCCCTGGAAGTGTCCAAGGCCAGGTTGGACAGGGCTTGGAGCAATCTGAGATAGTGGAAAGTGTCCCTGCCCATGGCAGGGGTGGGATGAGATGATCTTTGGGGTCCCTCCCAACCCAAACCACGCTGGGATTCTGGGATTCTGTTCTTAATATGTGCCCACACAAAAATCAACAGCTTCTGCATGAGGTACATGTCAAAACACCACTGGAAATAAAGAGCTGAAGAGCCAGGCATCCCTTCTGTGCTGTGCAGATTGGATGCAGCAGGGAAAAGCAATAAACCCGGAGGTGAATAAGGCATGGAATAGATTCTTCTCGCTTTCTTTGTTTATTTAGGTTGAGGAGGTTAAAGTGGCGTGTCTTAGCTGGTTTTTGTTTTAAGAAAAGGCCTCACTGGTGTTTTTTTAAGCACGGCCAAGGCACAGAAGGGAGCAGATCGTGGGCTGGGCTGCAGGGAGGGGACAGCGTGCACAGTGAATGCAATTTGCATGAACTGGAGAGTTGAATGTCTTAATTACTCATCTGAAGGTCTCGGTGATTATCCCAATTGATCAAAACCACCTGGAAAATGCCTTCCCAAGGGATGACACGGGGCAAGGAGGGAATGCTGCATCTTTAAACGTGGAGTGACTGCAGCACCTCTGTGAACTGAGCCTGAGTCAGCTCAGCTGAGCTGGAGCCCCACAGACCCCACAGCTGCTGACAGAGCCTCTTCCCCTGCAAAAACCCCAAACCCACTGCTCTCCCTCTCTTGGGCTCCTCCAGACCTCAGCCTGAGGATCAGGTGGGGGAAAATGGGTCCTCTGGAATACCCATCACAACTCCCTCACCTTTATTTTTTTTTCCCCTCAGCATTTACACTTGTAAATTCCCAAAGATTCCTCAGCTCTACCACAAAAATCCCATTTTTAGCAGGAGAAATCTTATTCCTCCCCCCTGCAATAATTCCTTTTTTTTTTTTTTTAATTGATGGTAGGCACAAGTTGTTTTTCCAGCAAGCCAAAACCCCATAATTCACCCAGAAATTCTGCTGCTGCTATAAAAGTAGCCCCATCTTCCCAGTGGATTGAGCTGTCTTGCACACCAGACCAGCCAGTCCGGACTGCTGCCAAATGCTGTATTTACATTTCCAAACTAGAATCTGTTTCTAATACATTTTTATGGGGAGTTTGGACCCTTTATATTTATTGTTAATGAGCTTTCATCTCTATAATAGCCTTTCATCCCAAAGGATCCTGAAGAGTAATTGTAATAACCTGGCATACAAAACAGACACAGAAATCAATTTACCCACCACTGAAAGGTGGCCACGGCCGGAGGGGCTGCGAGGGAGGGTTCAGCAGAGCCCTGAGCTGCTGCAGGGCTGCTGCCACCCCAGTGACAGGGACAGCTCGTGGCTCCAGGAGAGCTGGGGGCACCCCAACCCTGCAGAGCTGAGTGGAGAAGGAATTTAGTGACTGCAAGGCTCGGGAGCTTGGATTTTGGGGCTCCAAGGCCATGGGGAGCCACAGAGTGACCCGGCAGGGACGTGGCACCGGTGGAGTCGCCTCTGCCTTCAGCAGGGGCTGGGGATCTGCTGGCACAGGCTGGGATTGCTGCTGGCACAGGCTGGGATTGCTGCTGGCACAAGCTGGAATTGCTGCTGGCCTCGCCCCACCCGCCCCAGCAAATCCTCCCTGGGATTTGCACTGCGCTGCCCCTGCAGCGACCCTCTGGCACCGAGCTGTGATCCCACAGCCCCGGCAGGGTGGTGGCTCTTGGTGGCCCCTGGCACTGCGAGGGGCTGATTCCGGCCACCTGCAGCTGGAGAACGCTGTCCTTGCACAGCCTGCGAGGACAGAGGGACAGGAGCAGTGAGGGGTAATGTCACCATCCCTCCCTGAGCACCACAGGGAGCCTCCACAGGGGATTTGCCCCAAACTGCCCCTGTGGGGTCAGTGTTTCAGTGGGGTGCTCTGTTTGCAGCTCCCAGCCCTGCTCACCCCAGCGGGGCTCACACTCTGTGCCAGAGCAGGGGAAGCCCCAGGGCTGCTGTTTCTGCCCCGTGTGGAGCCCTGGAAGGAGGCAGCACCTCCAGCACACGGATCCTGCCCGGCAGTGGGACCAGGACCAGGATCAGGATCAGGACCAGGCCATCCCACAGGGCACTGGCTGTGCCAGGATGAACTGTGTGACCTGCTCTAAGAGGCTTTTCCATGTCCTGTCGCTCTGCTTTTCCCCATCCCCATCTGCCCGCTGCAGGACAAATCCTGCCCTAATCCTGCCCAGCAACAGCGGGTCAGGCACAGTGGAGCTGCACTTCCCAAATCCCGGTGCTTCCCATGGATTATTTTCCACGAGGGAGCAACCCACAACCTCTCAAACGGCTTGCCATCCACCCTCCCCAGCGAGGGAACATTTTAAATCAAAAGGATTTTGATTTTTTGCCCCTCAAAGGGCACCAGTGCAGGTGAGAACAGGAGCTGAGTGCCAGAGACCCCAGCCCTGCTGGGCACTCCCCCGGTGCTCCAGAGGGATCCCTGCAGTGCCCCTGCCACTGCTGGCATTTTAAAAAAGCAAAGGCCAGAGAGATGGAAGGAAAGAGCCTTTCCTTCCCCCTTCTCCTCCCATAAATAATTTTCCCTGGCCTATTTTACAGGAACTGAAAATCTATTAGAGGAATGGCTTAATCCGGTTTGACTGTAATAATTAGGGTGCTTAAAAAACCCCTGACTAATCGTATAAAATGTGATTGTAGACAGCTCAGTGCACGACCTTACACTTATCACTGGAGGTATTATTGCAAACCAGAAACAGCTGGCAAGCACAGGGGAGGGTAAAGGGAATAAAAACTCCCATGCAAAGGGACAGGGACTGTTCCTTTTCTGATCTCAGGGCAGCGCCTTGAGCTCTCTTGGGATTCCAAAGCACAAAGTCACCTCCAAGACCTCGGACACACACAGCTGGTTTTGTCTCTGTGCCCTGCCAGCCCTGTGGGCACCTCTTTTCCTGGCCCTGGATTTGCAGGCAGTCCAGGAGGATTGGAGTCAGCCCTGGAGTGATTCCCCTCAGGGCACTGCAGATGTTCAGGGTGGCTTTTCCAAAACAAGACTGGATCAGGCCAGGAGGGTGCAGTGGTTCAGGGTCATTGGCTTACAGCAGAAAAGCAGCTCTGGCTTCCACCCCTTGGCTGGTGCCAGTCTCCTTTTCCCAAGCTCCAACAGCCACAGTTTCTTCCTTCCCTTCCTTCCCAAGGCTGGGCACAGCTGAGTTCCCACTGTGGCCTCACCACACCTTCAGTGAAGTTATTTTTTTTTCCCCCTGTGCTGCCCAGGGTTCCAGCTTGCCCAGGGTGCCCTGGGCCCTGCCAGCTGAGCTCCCTGTGCTCACAGTCCTCCTTCCACCCTTCCTGCCCCTCCAGCAGGACAGACAAACAGCCCAGGCACCCAGCCCTGCACGACTGACAACTCTGCCAGGCCCAGGGCCCCACAGGGGTATTTTGGTGGGGAGTTCAAACTCTGCTATACGGGAAGAGATCACCCAAAGGGATTCCTGCCTCAGCAGGGTCAGGCACAGAGCAGGAGGCTGGAGCTGGTGGAATTGGCCATCACAGAAGTGTTGGGAGAGGCACAGGGAAGGCTCCTGCCCCTCAGACCATCCAGGGCTGAGGCCCCACCCTCACCCAGACACAGCTCAGGAAATCACCGCTCTCCAGAGCCCCTCAAGAGCTTCAGGCTGCAGAGCTGACAGCCCTGATGAGCCCGGGCTGTCACCAACACGCTCTTTAATCAGGGCTGAAAACTTATGATCAACCTCGAAGGAGCCTTTTAAAGACTGAAATAATGAGATGATGCACCGCAATTCCGATTTTCTCCCTGTTCCTGTGATTAAAATACGTGGCTGAACCTTGGAAGCTCAACTGCAGCTCGTACAGAAGCTGTAATAGCAATATTCACAAGGATGGAACTTGCAGCAGGAGTTGAGTTGTTTGGTTTCTTTTGCTTTCCTCTGAGTATTGCTTGGGGTTTTTTTATTCTGCTCTATACAGATTCTGATCTTTCCCTTATTAAACAGGAATGGTTATCCCCACAGACTCACTTATCTGGTAATAGCTAGAATCCTTTTAATTCAAATGATTTGATTCCTGGGTTTTTCTGATTCAAGTAAACCAGCAGTCAGAGTATTGCTGGGAAGCTGGCAGTAGAATTCCATGGTTAAATTATCCCGCGACTCAATCCTGCACAGCACTGGATCCTTTTTAATACATTTCACAAGTCCTCAGTGCTGACCTCGAACCCCAGAGTGGTTTCTCTCCTGTGGCAGCTCAATTTCACAACTCTGAATGCACTTTTTTTTTTTTTTTTTTTTTTGGGGTGGAAGGAAAGCTATCCAAAGGTTTTATAAAATGTTCTTTAGCCTTTGGGAACAAGTCAATTTAATGCCAGGCTATCATTCCATTTCAAAGAGCCAAAGGATTTGAGGCAACACAATCTGCTTTCTGAGGCGTGTGAGATGAATACAGCTGTGGGTTTGTTACAAACCGAGCTGCAGAGTTTGGGTACAGAGCTCAACTTTCCCGAAGTTCAGCCGTGGCCCTTGGATTGTCAGCTGGATTTATTTGCCTGCAGTGCTCCTTTGTTTAACCCCCCTTCTGAGGGAGCCTCTCCAGCAGGCAGCAATGCAGGAAAAGATGGCAAGGGAGACTCTGCTGCCAGAAGTTCCTGTAATCCATTGGGTTTAAAACAGGAAGGAAGGGATGTGCACTGCAAAGCCAGTAGAAGATTAGCTTGGGTTTAGTTCCTGTTTTCCTATTGGAAATGAGCAGGAATACAGGGAATAAAATCCAGGCACTGAAAGGGGAAAATGGGAAGCTCTGGGAATGCCTCCTGAAATCCAGAGTCACCCTGGGGTGGTGCAGGGTGCAGCCTCTGCCTGGCAGCACCACACACATCCCTCCACCCTCCACCTCCCAGCCAGGGCACGAGGCACAAGAAAACCCCGGAGCCACGGAGACGCTCAGTCACATCGAACTTTATTTTAATCCCGTCAGAAAAGTTCAAGAATTACACCAAAAAATACTTCAGTCTCTGCTACCTACTGACAAAAAATACACCACAAAATTATAAACTGTTCAGTGGTTTTGCTGGAGTCGGGGTTGGTGGTGGAGGGGGTGGTTTGTACATTTTGAGTGAGAAATGAATTTACAGGTGGAAAGGGAAGGGAGGAGAGGGAGTCAGACGATGGCATTTGGCACTACAGTTTTAGCTACACTATACAGTTATTTGTCATGATGCCTGGAGGACTGGGGAGTTCTGCCCTCACACACTGCCCAGTGTCTCTGCCACGGAGGACAAAACTGCCCAATGCGAGGGAAGAAGGGGCCAGTTCCTAATTTCCATCCCAGTCTAGCCAAAAATCGGAAAAAGCAGCTCAGTCCAAGGTGAACCTTCTCTGCTCTTGCTGCTCAGCTCTCCCTGCTCTTGCAGCTCTGAAAAAAGAGAATCCTTGGGTTGTTTTTTTTTTTTTAAATCCCACCAGCCTGCAATAATCTCACGTGCCATTTGTGGGGAGAGGATGTGTTACACTGGGCAGGACTGGATTAAGCTTGGGGTCTGCTCCGGGTTTGCAAGCAGAGATTTGATTGGTACCTCTCCCTAGTGACCTGGAATGACTGGAAATGCTGCAGGAGCTGAAGCTGAAGGAGGAAAGCAGGAGCATCCCATTTCATGGGAAAATCAGGGACTGAAAAGCTACAGGCTCAATACTATCAGCACTTGGAGAGGCTCCTCAGATAACAGTGGCATTTCTTTGTGTTTTGGTGACCCTCAGGAGAGGTGAAGCCTCTTGGAAATTGCCAAAGCTCATGCAGGGAATCTATGCCAGAAGCAGAGGCAGAGCTCTGAACTCCTGACTCCGAGTCCTGTGCTCAGAAGTTTATTCAAGATTTCACTACAGCAGCCTCTGTCTGCTCCCATCCTGCTCCATCTCCAAGCAGGGATTTCAGCTTCAGAGCCTGGCCAGCATCAGCAGCACTCTGGTGGCTCTTTAGGAATGCCAGGAACTTTCTGGATTTCCTTGGGGCACTGTGCAGGGTTTGTGTTTGCACATGAGCATGTCTGGGGCCGGAGGGGGTGCTGGTATTTCTCTATCAGTGAATGCACACTGACACTGGGTTCAATCTGACTGCAAAATACCCCCCTTTGGCAAACCAGACACCACCACAATGGCTTTGCACCAGGTTCTCTCTACCCCTCCTGAAAGGATTCCAGCTCTTCCTTCACTGTGTGTGGAGCCTCTGCCACAGCTTTGCAGCACTCACAAAACTTGGTGGGATTCTCTATGCTGCTTTTACCCTCTCTGGCTGTTTACCTAATTTGCTTTTTTTGTTTTTTAATTTATTTTTCTAACAAATAGTTAAGCAATGATTTAAAAATATTTTTACATCGTTAAGGTACAGTCAACATCGAACATGCCTTTGTACAAGAGCTCGACTCGGTTACAAATCAACGAGAACAACGCACGAAAAGAAATATCCATGAAGCTGATCCTGCGCTTGGGTTGGATTTCCTCCTGCCCTGCCGGGAGCTGGGCAGGCTCAGCCACGCGGTGTTGTCCCCCCGCCCTCCCGCTCGTTGCCTTTAATGACCTTCTGTCTTGGCAGCCTTGTTGTCGTGGCTGGCCGAGCCCGAGGGCAGCCAGGGGGACACGGCCCGGGAGCTGGTCTGCTTGGCCATGCTGTAGTGGCTGATGACGGTGTAGAACCTGCCCCGCGAGTTGGAATCCTGTGCCGAGTAGTAGGCGTCCAGCGAGGCGGGGATGCAGCGCTTGTGCTGGGGAGGGGAAGGAGAGACAAGAGCAGTGGTGAGGCCGCCGCGTTCCACAGCTCCTGTTTGCACTCTCAGAGCGCTGCGGCTGCCTCGCCGTGCCCGGGGAACGCATCGGGCCCGGCCTGGCCTTCCAAACCTGGTGCTATTGGCAACCCCGGTGGCGGAGGGGCTGAGCCGGGATGGGAAGAGGGGCTGAGCCGGGATGGGAAGCGGGGCTGAGCCGGGATGGGAAGTGGGGCTGAGCCAGGATGGGAAGCGGGGCTGAGCCGGGATGGGAAGCGGGGCTGAGCCGGGATGGGAAGCAGGGCTGAGGAGTGAGGGTGGGACTGGTTTGGCACACCGGGAACGGGGCAGGGCTGCCTCAGCGGCTCTGCTCACACGCTGGGCCAAATGCTCTGCAGGTCCCAGGCCAGAATTAACCCCCAGACAGGCAGAGGAGAGGCAGAGGCAGCAGAACTGCTTTGTGCTGCTCTATTTAGAGTTACCCTGACCTGTGGGATGAGCACCGGGATGGGGATGGCAGAAACACAGGCCAGTGGATCAGCTCTTTTCACAGGTTCGTGTCTGGATTTGATTCTGAAATTCATTACTCTGTGAAAGGACCTTAAAGATCATCTCGTTCCACCCCCTGCCATGGCAGGGACACCTCCCACTGTCCCAGGCTGCTCCAAGCCCCATCCAGCCTGGCCTTGGGCACTGCCAGGGATCCAGGGGCAGCCACAGCTTCTCTGGGCACCCTGTGCCAGGGCCTCCCCACTCTCACAGGGAGGAATTCCTTCCCAATATCCCATCTAAACCTTCTCTCTGTCCCTTTGAAGCCATTTCCCTTTGTCCTGTCACTCCAGACCCTTGTAAGTCTCTCTCCATCTTTCTTGTAACTCCTTCAGGTACTGGAAGGCCACAATTAAGTCATTCCAAAGCCTTTTCCATTCTGAACAATCCCAATTCTCCCATTTTATATAACCTAAGAGAATAATTCACAATGATTAATACATCAACATCTTACTCTATTTTCCAGCTCACAGATTATCCCCAATGTGGTCAAGACTCCTGTGAGTTTATGAGTTTATTCACAGTGAGAAGTCAGTGAATTATTTTGCAAACGTTTCTTTTTTATCTCAGCAGACCAGGCAAGCAGCTCCATGAATATTCAATATAAAATCACTGGGCCAGTGGGGTTTTAGCAATTGTAACACGGTTTTATTCTTGATAGAGGCTCAAGAGCACCTAAAAGTGACCTACTTGGGCAAATTTGGATTTCTTTCACAAAGGACACGAGTGTCAGCACTGCAGCAGTTTGCTTTGCATTACAATGTATGCCAGTAAACATCAGCTACTCGGGAGTGTGGGAAGCAAATGCAGGATCCCAGCTGCAATAAATCCATTCACAAATATGAGGGATTGTTGCTGAACATCTGTCTGTAGCGTTCACCAAATGCTAATCCCAACAATTACACTGGAACAGTAGCTGATGGAGGCAGATGCACGCCCACATTTCCCATAACACTTTTTCCATTTCAACACTTTCCTGCCAAATGTTCTGTTTGGCCTGGTCAAAAAAAAAAAAAAAAAAAAAAAAAGGAAAAATGGGTAAA
>VZTJ01000996.1:153126-181759 GCA_013397795.1 Orthonyx spaldingii | reverse complement strand
CGCAAAAAAAAAAAAAAAAAAAAAAAAAAAAAAAGGCAGACTGGGCTATAACCATGCAGGCAATGAGAGCCTGTCATTAGCTCAGGCAATCCATCCTTCTGAAGTTCCTTACCTTATAAACAAATCCATCTGGGCAACTGTGGTCGTAAGTGAAGGCTTTGTACACCACAAGGAACACTATGCAGGCAAGGAATGCCAGAGCCAGGCTTATGAGGATGGTGACCTAGAAAAGAGGGATAATGTTAGTGTACATATGTTAAAATGGCATATGAGCAACCTCCTAATGAAATGACTTATAGGAACAGACATTCTAACAGACTGCAGCTTTCACTGCAGCGTGCAGGACTTAACTGAGCATGGTAATTGACTGCTGGATCAAAATCCCTGCATTCCCACACCGTTCCCATCCCCCCACGCTCTTCCAGCAGGGCACATTCCTGTGTTTAACCCCTTGCCAGTGTCGGGGTTTTGCTGTAGGATGGGTGTCCTCGGAGCCTTGGTGTTCCCATGCTCCCAGCTCTGGCCCAGCAGGGCCCAGCAGCAGCCAGAATGCACATTCCAGGTCTGGATAAAGTGCCCTGGGACCAGGGCAGATCCCAAATTTCTGGGAGCAGAGGCAGGTGAGCAGGGAAATTGAGACCTTTGCAGCCTTTGTGCCTCCTGGGTGATTCCACCAGGATAAAGAAAGGGAATCCTTCTCTCTTTCTCCAGGCTGTAAAAGGACAATATCCTGACTGCTCACAAAATCCCACAGCACGGCCCAGAGCAGTGCTGGTGCTGGAGGTACCAGACACCATTCCCTCTCTGGGATCAAATACTCCCCCTCTCCCCAGCAGGTCACCTCGCTGCACATTTCTGTTTCTTTGCTCTTCTCCAGCTTTTCCAGGTCCCTCCTAAAGAGTTCATCCAACATCGAGTTTTCTGTCCCTGCTCCATGACTGAGGCCCCATCACTGATTTTTGCTGAGCTGTGCATTCCTTAAGGACTGAGCAAGGACCTGTCAAACACTCCCATCCTCCCCTTTCCCAACGCTTTCTTGGTCCCATAATTCCACAAAGGCAGCATAAATGGCTCTGGATTCCAACTGCCTAAATCAGAGCCGACTGCACCAGGATTTTGCAGGATCTATGCATTCTGTCTATAGAAGATTTAACTTGCAGGAGGGGTGGTGGCAGAAAGTGGGAAAACCCTGATAATTCCTACAGCAGAGTGGACAGGCTTGTCAGGAACAGCAGCTGATAAACAGCAAGCTGGTTATACCTCAGAATTAATCAGTGTAATCTTATTTTTACAACAATAATATCATGTAATATTAGCAATATTATATCAGTAAATATTACTAATTGCTTAATATTGGTTCACATTGAAATCTGCTCTGATTCTTGCCCTCAGTCATTCCAGCAGCTGCAATTCTGGGACCGGTGGGATTTGCAATCCTACATGGACTCCAGGGGCCACTGGAATTGCTGGCAGGGCAGGAAAAGCTTTCCCAGCAATCCCACAGAAGGATGAATGCCTGGTGAGGGTGTTCCTGGGGTTACTCCTGGAAGATCCAGAGCTACAATTCTGGTGGTTAAGACAAAAGAGTGAAGGTAAATCTGTATCCCTGGTGTCAAATCTTACCCATCACATCCAAAACTCAGGAAAGAGAGAGCTGTGGAGGCTCTTACCTAGCAGGAGAGATCCCTAAATTAATTGTTAAATCAGAATATTTTAGAATAAAGTGTATAAAGTGAGGCTGGGGCTAGGAGGCTTTGCCAAGGACAAAGAGTTCACTGAAGCCCCGACCTGCCTTTTAACATTCCTGCTTGAATGAACTTCTTGGGGCCTCATCTGCTGCAAAATGGGTCAGGTAAGGCAAAGGCAGCAGCAGAGGGAGCAGCATTTACTGCTGGGTCTAAGAGAACACGGCAGGGGAGTGCTGGAGAGGGATCTGGCACAAAAGGAGTGCAGTTGTATGAACGGCACCGGTCTGACCAAAAACATTTGGGATCCACCTCCTCTCAGGGCCCACAGGGTTGAATGGAAATATTTCAGAGCAGCTTTGTGGCAGCCCTTGGATTCCCAGCCTGGGGAAGTCTGTCCCTTTCCATGGTGATGAAGAGGAAGAAGGCTCAGCTGGATTCAAGGGAGATGCAAATGGAATTTGATGTGACTTCTGTCCCCAAAAGAAGTTGCATTACACATGGAAAAAAAATTAAGTCCCTTTGAAACAGTAAAAGGGAGAGAATTCCTGGGTTAAATATGCTCTACTTTTTCCAACAGGAGACCTGGGAAAAACAAATTTCTCCCCATAAAGAGCCATCGCAATCCTGCTGCCAGGTCAGTGTGGAGGAAGGAGCATTTTCCCCTGTAGAACACACGTCCATCAACCTCCCTCATTTCAAAGGGGAGCCTGTTAGGCCTGGTAATTCCTCTAACTCCAGTGTAGGTACTAAAAGCACAATGACAATGACACAAGTGTCCTTTGAGGTTAATTTGAAGGCACTAGAGCAAGGTGTACATCTTGTTCTACCAAAGCCAAGGCTGAGGGGCAGCCCTGGCTGGAAAGTCAGACATAAGAAATGCTCAGCTCTCAGTTTGGCTGCTCTGCCCCAAATCAAAAGTACAAGGAAAAAGGAAATGTTGCTTGAAACTCAGCCTTCAGAAGAAAGAACTGGGCTGTCTGGGGTGAGAATAAATTCTCTTCATGGCTCTTCTGCTAAATCCCACGTGCATGCACAGCCTATGGAAATGACCATTAGAACTGCAATTCGAGGGGTCCCTCTCCTCTTGTCTGCCTAAAAATAGCAAATTCCCCTCTGTTCTGTCACTCTGCTCTGGCAAAGTGCTGACATCAATTCATTATGGCCCAGGAACGGGTCCCTGTGCCGAGCTCTCCCCTCCCTCGGGGTGTAATTGAGCCCATTTTCACCCTCCTGCCTTTCCTGCACTCCCAGAATTACAGCGTGACAATATTACAGCTGATGACAAATGGTGTAAAATTGCTCTGGATGAAATGCCATGTAAGATGTTAAAAGCCAGAGGAAAGGGAAGAAAAATCCACCCCCGGATGTTCTGCCATGCCAGAGCTAAGATCCACCCCTCCAACTATTCCCGAGCACACAGAGCTTCATTAGCATTCAAACACCAAAGAATCACAGAGCTGCAATACCTAATAAACCTCCACTTTTTTTTTATGATTAACACGAACCTTGGCAGTCTCTAAGCAATATAAACACTCACAGAGGGGAAATAAAATTTAGTGAGCAGATAAAACCTCCCAGTGCTGCAGGCATGAATCTGTCACGTGTGACTGCTCGAGTGGGTGAAGGAAGAGGGGGGATTTGCCTGCCCTCTCCTCAAAATCTCACCTGATTCCCAAAAGTTCCCTTCAGAGGGAACAGAGAAGCGAGAACATCACTACCTCACCAAAACACTCCCATGCTCCAAAAAATGTGGAAAGAGGCGCTCAGCATCCATGAAGGATGATGTCAAGCTCCCATCAACAGCAGCACACTTGGGGTGGTTCCTCCTTTTCCCCACAGATGTAGAACATTTTTTGCATTTTCAGACAGCACAGATGAATCAAAGGATCCATCCTGATCAGGCAAGAGGAGCTCGGGTGCCAGCAGGTTTTGTGCCAGGGAGAGGATGTCTGATTGCAGTGGTGTTCCAGCTAACCTGCCTTTCATGCAGCCCATGCAAGAATCCTCCCTGCTCTCTTTGATTTCATCACCTGCACAGGATTTCTTTCCTTTTTCATCAAGAATTCCCTTTTCCCCTCTCGCTCCAGTACAAAGCCTTATTTAAAAGGCAACCAGAGAACAATGGCACATGCAAACAGCAGGGAATTTATTGAACAGCTTTTTCCACTGCAAGGTTTTTACAGTTTTATTCCTCATTCACATAATGTATAACCATAGAGTGGTTTGGGTTGGAAGGGACCTCAGAGAGCCTCTCATTCCATGGGCAGGGACAGCTTCCACTGTCCCAGGCTGCTCCAAGCCCCAGTGTCCAGCCTGGCCTGGGACACTTCCAGGGATCCAGGGGCAGCTTCTCTGGGCATCCTGTGCCAGGGCCTCCCCACCCTCACAGGGAGCAATTTCATCCCAACATTCAACCTAAATTTCCTCTCTTTCAGTGTGGGTGGCACTTCTTAGAAATCAGGCATGATTTTATTTCCAGCCCTGGTAAATCAGTGTTTGGACACTTTTCTCCCTGCTTATATGCACTTAAAACAGGAGCAGAGCCAAGGTGCCAACCAGGAAAAGCCTTGCTGCCTACAGGAAAACGGCAGCACCCTGGGAAGAGAGAAAGATCACTTACCATGGAAAAATCCCTACAAAATTCTGCACTATTTTTACCCTCTGCAGCTGTAATGTGAATTAGGGAGCTCAGAAGCCTCTGTCTGTTCCTGCTCTGCAGTCTCAGTCCCCTCACAAAATTCCAGTTTATCAGGAAAGGTTCCCACTGCTGCTGCCATGGCTGGTTCTACAAGATACATTCAGCGTTGCTGGGTATTGGGAAATTTTGTGACCTTTAATAGGCAATTCAACTGAAGAAGTTCTCTTGGTTTTAATCTTCTCTTTGTAGAAGAAGAAAGGCAAAGAACAAGGCAAAATTTGTTATGAACAAAACTGGCAGAAATTCTGTCAAGGTTATTTCAGAGAAGAGCTTAAGAGCTGTGCTTGGAGAGGCAGCAAAGCTTTTCCTGTAGTTTATGGCAATTCCATTACACCTGGAAACCAATCAATCCCCTGACAACCCAGTTAACTTGCAGAAAAAAATCACAAAATCATCTGAGGGCATCCAAATACATCCATGCACTCATGAATCCATTATATGGATTTCTGCTTGACAATGAAAAATTCAGGAGGGCAATTTTTTCCCCTTTCATCCCATAACTTGTCCCAGCTGATAATGGGATGGAAGATTGGCACCATCAGATCTCCACGTGGAAGGTACAGTTAAAGTGAAAGACTCAGGAGCTCCTGGATCCAGCTATCCTGGCTGCCTCTGTGTATTCCAGGATGAAATCCAAGTGAAGACCACCCAAATCTAGGTTGTTACTGAAAGAAAACTCCGTTGTGTTGGCAGTGAGGGAGCCACAGCTGACAGGACACTCAGATGGATCAAGCAGGGGGTGAGATACCCCCCAAATACCCCCCAAATACACCCCACTGTTCAAACTCCATCAAAGAACTGTTGTGGTGCCTTGCCCAGCACCCTGATCTACCCTGGCAGCGAAAATGATCTGACTGCACTGCTTCAAAAATGACATTTCACTCCCCGCTGTTAAAAATATTTTTGTGATAAGTTGCTGATTTTGCTGATTTTCTGGCAACAGCTTTGCCTCCGAAATTTTGAAAGGCTAACTGCAAGAAAAGTGACACAATTGGGTCTTCAGATTTGCTTAGTACCGTTCAAGGAGATGTAGGATTTGTTCTTTATTATTACAGCACAGCTTTGTTCCAGATGGTGTCCAGGTTCTTAAGAAGCATTGTTTAGGAGATGCTTTGTAAGAGGGAAATGTCCTTAGTGATGTATCTACATTTTCAGGGCTATGGGAAAATATTCCTTAGTGCTGCAAGGTTTCTTAATGAAGTTTTAGGGTGGGTGGGATTTTTTGGTCCTTTACTTTAGAATTCATAACCATAAACCAATTTGGCCCAATTCTCATAAGAGCAGATGAGGATGGGATCATCCTGGGGTCCAGAAAGTTCTCACCTCTGCTCCTGGGCTGATCCCCAGCGTGGGCAGCAGGAAAAGGATTGGGATTGTGCCCCTGTGCCCCCTCAGGTGAGACCCCACCTGCAGAGCTGCCCCAGCCCTGTCCCAGCACAGGAGGGACCTGGAGCTGCTGGAGCCAGGCCAGAGGAGGCTCCAGGATGAGCAGAGGGATGGAGCAGCTCTGCTGGGAGGAAAGGCTGGGAGAGCTGGGGGTGTTCACCTGGAGAGGAGAAGCTTTGGGGTGACCTCACTGTGGCCTTGCAGGGCCTGAAGGAGCTGCAGGAAAAATGGAGAGACTTTACAAGGGGTGGAGAGCCAGGACAAGGGGGAATGGATTCAAACTGACAGAGTAGGGTTAGATGGGATATTAGGAAAAAAATCTTACTGTGAGGGTGGTGAGCCCTGGCACAGGGTGCCCAGGGAAGCTGTGGCTGCCCCTGGATCCCTGGAAGTGTCCAAGGCCAGACAGGACAGGGCTTGGAGCAGCCTGGGACAGTGGAAGGTGTCCCTGCCCATGGCAGGGGGTGGAACTGGATGACCTTTAAGGGCCCTTCCAAGCCAAACCATTCTGAGATTCTCTGCTGCACTATTCCAGGGATTCCTTTCAGCCCTCACAGCCCAGCAATAAAAGTCCAAAACATTCAGGGAGTAAAGAGAGGCTCATTTATCCAAGCACCCCAAAGCCTCAGAGGAATCCACCTGAAACAGCACTGGCTGTCTCCGCACCCATTTCCCCTCTCAGCCACCTCCCGCTGGGCTCCACCCATCTCTGCACACCCCACCCCGCTGTGCCAACACCACAGAACCTCTCCAAGTTTGCAAATCTTAAAAAGGAACATTATTTTCCAGGATAGCCACCAGCAATTCCTCTGCCCTGCGCCTCCTAAAGCCGTGAGAGCGGCACGAGTGTGGAACGAGCACACCGTGATTCTAAGCAATTTGTCAAATAATTAAATTATGCACACAATAACTAGCTGGCTCAATTATATTAGCCAGTCTCCATCATGTAATATAATTTCTAGTGGCTGTTTAGGCACTAATAGCCTCAGATCTTTTTACCAGTATCTGGTGCCAGCTGCAGGCTGTGTGACATCTCCCCGTGCCAAGTCAAACCCCTTGGATGGAAAATCCATGGCTCCGTTTCCAAGCCCCCTGTTCCTCATGGAACCTCTAAATGCCATTTCCAATAAGACTGCTTCACCAATGGATATCAGTGAGTTTCCATTTAGGTGAATGAAAAGCTCTGTCGGGTTTGTTTTCTCTTTTCTTTTTTCTCTGTTTTCTCTTTTCTGCCATTTAATGCCGTAAAAAAATTCCATCATCAGCAGGCTGGGACAGTGAGATGGGCTGATGTTGTTTAACACCAAATAAATACGTGGCCATTTTGGCAGACCAGACAGGTGTTCAAAGGTGTTTCCCCCCGCCCTCCTACAAGAATACTTCCTTTATCAACTGTCAGAAGCCTTCCCACTGGAATTAGGGGATCTTTTAAGGTCCCTCCCAACCCAGGCCGTTCTGACTCTGTGTCTGTTAACTCCAAAAGGAGAGAAGCAAACACCCCAAATTAAACCAGTGGGGTGACCCAAGAACTGCTTAGAAAGGAGCTTTTCCTCCCTAAGGCATGCCCTGAGAACACCTCCAACCCATTTCAGGAGCAGTGCTGGAAGAGCTTCCTTCCAGATCCCTCATTTGAGGTGTTTTTCCAATTAGTGGGACTGCAGCAGACAGAAACATCCTCTCCAAGCCTTCCTGACGTGCAGTGCAGCCATTCCCCCTGCCCTGCAGAGCGTGGGCTGTGACATCTCCTCCTGTCCCTCCACGTGGGACACGGCAATGGAGGCCTCAGCTCATCACAGGCCCTTTGTAAATGCATTAACAGCAACATGAGATAAATGAAGTCATCAATGAGCTGTCTGCTTGCCTGCCCTCTGCCTGCCAAGACTCAACCTCTGCACAGTCTCATGAATGCAAAATCTTCCCCTCTCCCTCTGCCCTGGTGTTGGATTTGGTGCAGGGAAAGCCTTGGGAGCCCTGAGTGGGAATGGATTCAGGGATCAGCTCATGGCAACACAGCTGGGAGCTGCAGGTTGTGTTCCTGCTCTGCTGCTGCCTTTTCCTGACACCCAACATCCCCCCAGGCCCAGCTCCAGAGCTCGCTCCCCACTCAGACACCCAGGGAGAGCCACCCAAAGCTGCAAACATCTGAATTCCCCAAAGCTTGGCTGTTTCTGGGGCAAAACCACCCGAAGACCATCCCCATCCCACAGCCAAGGATCAGGGTGGCTCCAGGGAAAAGCTGAGGTGAATTTCCTTTGTGAAATTATCTTCTGCCAAAGGTCAGGCTTGCATGAATTAAAACACCTCTGTTCAGTGCACTTGTGTGCCTGAAAAAAAATCGCTTGGAAGTTTGTTCCTTCAAGAAGGCCAACAAATGCACCTGCACTCCAGCATTTATGTCTCCCATCATGAGCAGGAAATAGAGCCAATAATATTTCTGCATTCATGGTCCAGTACACCCATTTCTCCTTAAAAACTTATTATGTGGGTGCTTTATGGGAGAACAAAGTGAGGACTTGGTGAGCAAAGTGTCCCCTGGGTAACTTAAGAATTAAAAGCCTTTCCATTTTGAATTAGAAATATGAAGCTTTATTGCTGCAAATGACTTACAAGAGCCCCTCTTCTAAAAGCAAACAACAGGAATGAATAATCCAGGTGATTATGCTGCCTTCAAAGGCACGAGGCCAGTTCCATTAGCTGTGGATCCGACCCAACAGGCTTTAACACATCTGCAAGTACCAACAAGAGGCAGCTCAGCTCTGGTTAACATTCAATCACAGCCTGTGCTGCTCTGGAGAGAGAGAGTGAAACATTGCATGGAAAAATGTGTGAGCAAAGCATTGAACTGCCTTGATTGTTATTATTTTTCAGCATTCAGTGGTCTGGTACAAGACTCCAAATGCACTTCACGACAGGCAATGAACTTTGGTTTCACTCAGCTGAAAATCCTTTCCTGCTCCTCCATCCTGCTCGGTCTCTTTTGCTACACTGGCCACCCCAGCATTAAACCTCTTTCCTTTCACCTCAAATGCTGACAGGGAAATTGCCCAACACACGGATTTCCTGTGGGGTGGCAGAGGTAAGTGCAGAGTGGTGTTAGAGGTGCAGTGTAAGAAATCACTCAGACCCAACAGGAACTGCAATTACCTCCTGTAATTAGCACCAGGGGTATCTCCATGGGGTCGCTCATGGAAACCTTTTCAAGCATTTTGCTCCAAAGCCAAGGGTCAGTTGATGTTTCTGCTCTGTAAATCCTTCCTTCCTCCAATATATCCTGGCTTGCAGAATGAACTTCCAGCAGGTGCACCCCACAAACATTTAGGCACGTGAATATTCTCTGTGACTTCCACTTTTAGAGATTTTCTGCGTAACAATTCACTTTCTTCTTCTTCCAAAAATCACTTAAATGAAAAAAAAACCCAAACAAACCAAAACAAAACAAATCTCTTCAGCTGATTAGTGCTCACAGATGGCAAAAATAAAATAGAGAGGCTTTTCCTGACTTTGTAAAAGAGTGTGTGTGTGTAAAACTAATATAAAACAAGAAAGCACTGTAAGGAATGGTCCATTTCCTATTAAAAAAAACCCCATATTTGGGTTTTTTTCCTTTGCTTTATCAGCCAGTTGTATAGAGCATTCTAGTTAAACAAAAAAAATATTTTTCTTGTGCGTTTTAGACATGGACATGACATTTTTGGGCCCTTGCCTGTACCAAAAAATTAAGGAATTAGCTGGGAACTCTTACAAAACACAGACTCCCACCCGACAGGGGAAACCTTGCAGGGTTTATAACACCACACCTGAGGATGTGATCAGACAGAGCTGCTCCCTGGCAGCCGAGCCACAAATCCCCACTCAGCTCATCCCCACAGCTCCTGATTGTCACTGATGATCACAAATGGCCCCATCAATCTGCCTCGTGCAGCCTGGGAGAGCCACTGGGACAGATGGGACCTGTCCTCTTCTCTTGCCATTACAGCCAGAGCAGAAGAAGGATTTCTGAGTCAGGCAGGGAGATGAGGAGCAGCATTTCTCACTTGCACACCCACCACAGGTGAGAGCCTGAAGCCACCCAGGGGTGAGTCTGCAGCAAGGCCAGGCTGGGCAGTGGTTTTCTGGGAAAAGAGAACTTTCTGCATTGCACTGGAAAATGTTCAACCTCCAGAGAGGAGGCTTTGGCTCCAGACTCAGTGTGGAGAACACTGAGGTGCAGTGAGAGCTGCCTGACAGCCCTGCAGGAACTTGCCCACTGCATCCACAGGGAAAGGAGATTGCCCGGGGGCAGCTGAGAACTCCAGAGGGAGGGAATATTGCTCCAAACCAGTCCCTGGGGACTGAAATCAACCCCTGCACACTGACACCTCTCCAGGCCCCTCTCTGAGCACAGAGTTCGAGAGAAAACCCCGGTACCAGCCCTGATGCTGGTGCCAGTGCCTGCTCCCCTGGGCCTGCCACGTTTCTGCTTTGACCCTCGTGCTCCTGGATCCTGGAAACGTCTCAGCCCCAGCAGCAATTCCCCGCAGAGTGAGAGAAATCCCCGTGTACAGCCCCCTGCCATTAGTCAGAGTAATGGGAGCCTTCAGCGCCACTCGGCAGCTCCCGATAACCGATGGGATGTGGAGTCGCCATGGAAACGCTGGCACTGTTAAAAGCATTAAAAAGCAGTGAGGGAAACTGCCCTGCTCACCCTCAGAGGAGTCCCGGAGTTATTCCTGCCCCGTGGGAACTGAACAATTAAAGGAGATTTTAATTTATTTACCTATGAACGGGCACAATGAAAAGCCCCAGCCCGTTTTTCTGGGATTTCTCTGCAGGTTAGAGGAAGAACTATCAGCATCAAGCAACAGCCTGCAGGTGAAAGCATAACATCCCAGGAGGATTTTGCAGGATCCATGGCATGGGCAGGGAGTTTGGGAAGGGGGAGCAGGAATTTGGGGCTCTGGGTGTGCAGCAAAGAGTGAATTCCCTGGGTCACTCTCCAGTGGGGGAAGCAGGGGAATATCTTCTATTCAGCAAAGCTGCCACCAACAGGAAATGAATCCTGGCCCTGACCCAGAAAAACCTTTGTTAATTAGGAGCCAAGCATTTCAGATATTGGCTTGGGTTTGATCATGAACAGTTCTTGTATCAAGGTCTGTTTTGCAGGGTGTGGCTGGAGACAAAGCAATTTTGTTCTAAATCCTTCCCATTAGGTCAGAGGGAAATAACTGTTCCAGTATGAGCCTTTCAACAGCAGAAGCATTTGAATGAGTTCCACTACATTTTAAGGAGCTGGTGAAAAGTGTGGGCAATCATTACATCCACTGGTCCCTGGACCTGTGTCAGAGCAGTTTCAGGGTGGAGGGAGGAGAGGGGTGATCTAATGATAAGAAATAATTGTCATTGAACACTCAACAGGAACAGATGACACAGCCAGTGACTCTGAAAACGCAGCTGGCTAAATTGTAGCAAGAAGAATGAAGTTCCCAGTCTTCTTCAGTGAGCAGTAATCAATACCTGCAGAAGATTTCTCCAGGTAGGTGAATTGCTTGCAAGAAAACATCTTAAATATCTCGACTTCTCCCCCGTCCACCCACTCCCAGCTTGTTCTGTTAAAGTACAGAGTTTAATTATTCCAACTCTGAAAACATCAACTTTTTAAAGAAACTGATCCATGAAAAGGAAAGAACTGTAGAAGACTTGAGTAATCAGGTGACTATGGGAGGTATCTATTACCCAGCCAACAGTCAATAAATCATCACCTCCCTGAAAATAATGAATAGTTCTGACAAAGTGGTGAGCAAGGGCTCAGACTGGTGTAACAAAGAGACCAGTTGGTGTAAAACCAGCAAGGGACCAGCAGTTACAGGTGTCAAACCAATTTCCTGTAAGCCTACACTGAAAGGCCACTCCAGCACCTCTCCTGGTGCTATTTGAATAAATCAATGCTTCTGGGTGATTTCTGTGTTATCTGGACTGGTGGGAAGAGAAAAGGAGTCGCTGCAAACCCTGTTCTCCAGAAGTAACAAGACTTCAATTGATGGGTGATCTGCTTAAAACGCAAAAGGGATTCAATCTCTTTTCAGAGATTTACAGAAGCAAGGGCAGAATGATTTCTCACATATGGGAGATTGTCCTTAAAAGCTGTGACATGGGGTGTCACTGGTGAGGAGGGGCAGGGAGCCTCAGATGCAGAGGGTTGGAGCTGTGAGCCCACAGAGGAATCAGAGGCACCACATTTGCAGAGCCTCAGAGTTGTCACAGGACGGCAAAGCCCAGAACAGGAGCTCCCTTCAAAGCACTGCAAATGAAAGGCAAACAGCAGCCACCCTTCCCCTGCAGCCTGGGAAACCTCAGCTCACAGAGTGACTGCAAAACAGGATCTCTGCAGCTCCAAAACTTCCTAGGGGAACACACTCCAAAGGTATCGGCAGTCTGGGGAAGGCAAGGTCTATAAATCACTGCCTGTCAGCTTAGAAAAATGTTCTCTTTGCTTCTCTGTGGAGGAGTAAAACGAGAAAAGAAATTTCTTTTCTGTGTGTATGGCTCAGCCATAAGGCTATTTTAACATCATTTGCTTGTAACCCATCTACACACAACTATTTAAACAGTTGTTATAAAGGATGTATGGGCTGACTCATCCAGCTGAAGAATCAGCCTAATTGGTCAAACTTGCAGGACACCGTGTGCTGAGCTGGAGAGAATCAGAATCTCATCTATTAGGGGATGTGACAAGTTGCAGGAGCTATCTCAGATTCCTGGAAGAGCTGGTGTGAAATAAGAACCGTTGCCTAGGGACAGTCTCTTCTTCATGATAATTAAAGAGCTCAGATCTGGGCTATTCTGGACGGATGAAAAATATGCAAGCATAAGCTTAAATTCTGGCTTGGGCTTGTTCCTGGGAGAAAGTTGTCTAATAATTCATTAGTTTCTTCAATAAAAGATACCCAAAAGGCAGGAAAAAAGGGCATCTGTGGACTTGGCTGGCAGGTTCACGTGGTCTCAAATTTTTTTCCAGACATCCTGGTCTTCTGCATCACAGAATCACAGAATCTCAGCCACAGGACAGGAGGGAATGGCCTCAGGCTGGGCCAGGGGAGGCTCAGGTTGGACATCAGCAGGAGTTTCCCCATGGAAAGGGTGGTCAGGCCTTGGCAGGGGCTGCTCAGGGAGGTTTGGAGTCCCCATCTCTGGAGGTGTCCCAGGAAGGGCTGGAGGTGGCACTCAGAGCTCTGGGCTGGGAACAAGGTGAGGATTGGGCACAGGTCGGACTTGATGGGCTGGGAGGGCTTTTCCACCCTCAAAAGTGCAAAAGAAAATATGATGATCACAGTTGTATCATCCTTTCCAAAGCTTTTAAAAATGTGGCCAAACTGAGATCATAAAGGTTAAGTATTTACTGTGATTTGCTCTGACAAAAAACAAATGTAGAATGATTCCATCAGTACCAGATAATAGCCCAGCCTAGAACCAGAGGGCAGAGTTTTTAATAACTTCACTAAAAATATGCTCTGGGACAAAAATGTGGTGCAATAAAAAGTACAAAAGGTAATAAATATTACCTATTATCTCAGCTCCTTTTTGCCAGGAAATAATGCTACAAATTTCATGGGATAGATGGGAGCCTTATGAAAAGCAGGCAGGGAGAGGCTTAGAGTCTTATCCAGTATTAGACCAGAGGCTGCCTGATTAATAAGTTGACATTGAAGAGCAGAGAATGAAAATCATATGGACTTTAGGGAAAGGAAATAGCCCAAAAATGAAACTGTGCTGCTGTCAGGCTCTGTAGGAAGAGGCCCAGCTCCCACCTCTGCCAGGGCTCCCAGCTGAGCCTCTGGGTGGGAGCAGTGGGGGAACTGCACCAAAAACAGGACAGGGAGAGCAAAAAATGCATAAAAGGGGAGGTTTGAATGCAACAGCGAGTTGGGAATTTGAAGAATGGGAAAAACAAGATACTCTGTAGAAGGAATAGAGGAAATAAGATTTATCCATGAGCTGAACATTAACTCAGGGTGTAAGGACGGGGTGTTCTTGACTGCTTTTTTTTAAATAACAGAGCCAGATCCTTCAGTGGTTTTACTCTGCCTTTCACACCCTTGGGGCTGCAGGACCGGGTGTGAAACACCCCGTGAGGCACCACCATTTACAGCATCAGCAAGGCCATTCACTGCGGGTTAAAGCCAACACGTCAGTCCAGGAGACTGAATTTATTGTTGGTTCTCAGGCTCATGGTGTTTGCTTCTGATTTGTGTGCTGCTCGCACTGGAAAATATCTGCTGGGGCTTCCAAGGCTGGGATTTAACCGTGGTTAATTCACTGTTCCCTTTCCTCTGCTACAAGGGAGAGTTACCACTGGTGCTGAAGGGATATCACACACAATAAACTCAGTGAGGAATTCAGTAAATATCAACAGCAGGTAAGGAATTTTAGATCAAACTGTGAGGTCCAGTGGAAAAAAAAAAAAAAAATCCCAAGTAATTTTAGATCAAACTCTGATGTCCAGTGGGAAAAAACAACCCAAGACAATACCCAAGAACCATAAATATTTATTCACACAAATCTTAAGAATAAATTTTACCTTGGAAGGAGCAGGACTGTAACCAGGCACTGCCCACTTGCTCTGTTTTCTGCTCAAGTCATTGGCATCTCCTCTGAGTTGGAAAATGAGCAATCACGTCTCACATTTCTATCACTGCCATGCTCTGTGGTTTAGGAAAAGCACCAGGTCCTCCCAGTGAAAAGGGAGGAAAAATTGGCAGCTCCACACTTGGAGTCTAATTTTAGGATGAACTGAGCCATTCTAATGTGCTGCAGTCAACAGGAACCGAGGGCACTCAATAATTCATGAGTTTCTTTCCATGTTTGAGTAGAGCCTGTTGAAAATTTCCCAAGGAAACATTTTCCATCACAAAATTCCAATTCCTGTGAAGCAAAACTGCTTGCAGGACAGGATATGCTTGGATACTTCTCCAAAATCTCTTTTTCTATCCATTTTGAAGTGGATTTTAATCTACAGTAATATAATAATAATACAAATTTATTTTAAATATGAAAAGAGTTGTCTGGCTATGAGACAAAAGGAATTTTAAAAGGCTAAACAAAATGTTTCAATCCATCTTCACTGGGATTTTTTTGGTTCTTTTTAAACACCAATGCTTGAGAAGAAAAAGGATTCAAATTTGGTTCATTTTGAATTTGGGCTGGAATATATTTTCATCATTTTCTTGGGAAAGAAAAGCATTTCCTACTTTAGATGTAGCTAAGAAGGTATTTTCATGCCTGTCCTAAAAAAAACTCTTTACACTCATGCAGATAAACCTCTCTCTGACCCTGGTGAGGAGTGGAGTGTTAAATTTGTTATGTCTTTCCTGTCACTTTGATTCAGTTCTCTCAAAATGAAT
Source organism: Orthonyx spaldingii (assembly GCA_013397795.1). Lineage (NCBI taxonomy): Eukaryota > Metazoa > Chordata > Aves > Passeriformes > Orthonychidae > Orthonyx > Orthonyx spaldingii. Next base: position 166,610 of record VZTJ01000996.1, on the reverse strand, counting down.
GGCATTTGCATCAGGAGGCAGCAGAACAACCATTTCTTACCTTTAGTCTTTCTGTTACCCCATCAGTGAAACTGACTGTGAATTCAGCAATTTTGGGCACTCTGAGTTTTCCTTTGTTCTTCTGGTCAGGCTGATACTCTGTTCTTGTTTTCACAATTACCTGGAAAATAACAACACTTCTAAGGGTTGCACAGCACAGATTTGGGGGTTGTTATCTAAGTTTCGCTATAGAAACCATCCCCTGGACCGACCCAAGCACCAGAAATGAACACAAACCCATCATGCCCTCAGGAATGAGAGAGGCAGATAGATAGGCAGACACACAGAACTAGGACAGTGAGCTTATCACACTGAGCCTTGAAATAGCTGCCAGCAAAATGTTTGACACCCACTTTTGTTTAGGACTAGGCATTTAATTTTTATATCATGCTCAACAGGCATTAGAACAGCCCATCCTAAGGAAGAGCCTCACTAATTAAAAGCTCTGTCCAAACAAGTTCTGCTGAAGCCAATTTAAATTCAGGCCATTTGGTGTCTCATTCATTCAGGCTCCCGATTATCAATGTTTATCTTGTATTCTCACCTTGGCTTTTCCCCTAAGATCTGTGTCTGATTAATCCATGTCCTATTAATCCTATAAAATGAGCTGGTTTTACACCAGTGCAGGAGACCCTTCCAGTTTTTGGCTCCTGCCTGGCTGGAAATGAAAAACTCCAGGAGTGGAGGCTGCTCCAGATGAGAGTGACAGGAGTGATCCTAAAGCTCTCAGTCAGAAACAAAACCGTGGTGAAGGATTGGGAAAGATTAAGTGATGCACAAGGTTGAGTTCCCAGCTAATCAAGGACTTATTTCCAAATGAAGACAGCAAAGTCTGCTTTGGACCAAAGAGAACCCCAGGTATTTTAATCCTCCTGCATTTAATGCATGTGGAAATCAGAGGGAGAGAAAAGCAGTGAGGAGTTATAAGCCAATTTTCTGGATTCAAATGCAAATCATTAAAGACTGATGAATATTTACATCCTTCAGCGACGCCCTCTCAGTAGTATTTATTACAGGAGCATTTGCAATATTAGCACTTGGGGAGAAGAAGGGACAAAAAACCACTCAAACACCTTTCTGTGAGCATTTGGGAGCTCGGGATTTCACAGACACAACACAGGAGATGGGAAATGACCCATGGGGAGGAGCTTGGTGGGGCAGGTTTGGGTGAATCCTGACCCTCCTCTGAACCCACTGCCCAATCAAACCCCATTGTGCCCTCTCTGCCCACACACTGTGGGCAAATAAAGCAAAGCTCCCTCTGCAGCCGAGGCAGAGTGGCCCAGGTCAGCTCTGAGCTTCAAACAAGCAATAACCTCATTTTCTGCCTCAAAAGGAGCAAGTGCACCCAGCCTGGTGCAGCTGGGCATCCTTCAGTCTTCTCCCTGGCCTTTTGTAAACCCAGGGCAGGAAATTATAGAGGATCAGCCAGCAGCACCTGCCAGCCAGTGCTTAGAAATTGCTCTCTTTCTGTTTTCAGACAATATCCAATTCTCCCAAATTCATGTTTCCTGCTTGATAGAAATCTTAGCTGCAGACAATTTAAAAAAAGTTACATGAGGGCTCTTCCATCAACTCTAATGCTGGGTCTTAATGAAAGACCACGAAGCCAGAATATAAGAAAAAAAAAATCAAATTAAAAACCTTCCTTGTTTCTTGATATAATTTTAATTTTCTTCATCATCAACACCGATTTTGTTGTGGTTATTTTTTAACTGTTACGTTGCACCAATAGACAGGGAAGTTTGGATCATGCTGTCTGCAGGGAGACAGAGTGAGCTGAAAATGAACCCACACAGCCCTTCCTTCACCAGGCATCAGATTCAGGTCCAGCAGCAATTCTATCACATCTGGGAACAAATAAGCAAGCTCAGGCCCCAGCCAGATCAGAAGGTACTTGAAACACAATTTGCTGACTGTGCCAGCAGTGAAATGAGTGTGCACAAGGCCAGGGCCACCCTGGGCAGTGTTTTGCAGAGAAATTTGCAGAGGTATCAAAGAGCTTTGGTGGAAGGGGGAAGAAGAACCTTTGCTAAAGGCCTTTCAGCACTGTAAAAGGCAAAAACCTGCTCTCCAGAAGGGTCTTTGTCAGACACCCGGGGGAATTACTCAGCAGAAGAAAGACAGGGCAGGCAGTGAAGTCTCCTTTTTAGAGAACACAGAAATCAAACGATAAAGGTCAAAGAGAAAACTGAAAACCTGCAGTGGGGGGGACCATTCAATACCGTGGCAGCAACGATAAAAATGCAATTTTGCTGAGGGCATGGGGTGTACATTGAGAAGAACAGAGCTCCCTCTGGCTCAGTCCCCCATGGGCTAAATAAATCAGCCTGAGCATGATCCCGCTCTTGCAGAGTTAAAAGTGCAAATTTCAAAAAGGAATAATCAATCTTCTAAAGAAATCTTTCTGCATTTTTAGCTTTTTTTCTTCTTTTTTTTTTTTTTTTTTTTTTTTTTTTTTTTTTTTTTTTTTTTTTTTTTTTTTTTTTTTTTTGCTTTTTCTGTTTTCATTTTCCAGCTTTTTGATTGGGTTGGGTGGGAAAGATTTGCCTTCCCCCATTCCCTGCCATCACTCCTTTTTCACTTTTTCCATTTTGTCAGCATGGGGGAAAAAAAACTCCTGGCGGCGAAGTCTTCCAGAAATTCTACCCAAATTGCTGTTGAACGTGGAGTAATAAAAGCCTCGTGGCTCGGCAGTCGGGGCAGTGATCAGCGCTCATTTCTCAGCGGCTGCCCCCGAGCAGTTCCATCGGCCCCGCATCCCGCAGTTTCCACGCAAATCAGGTGCATCCATCTCACACCACGACAGCTTTCCTGCGGGAGCTGCTGGGTTTATGACAACCCACAGGCACGGAATGAGCCCCGTTCCCTCTCCTCGTCTGTTCCGGCTTGGGAATGATGGTTCTGGATTGAAATCGGGGAAAGGGAGGGGAAATTGGGGTCCTGGGGAGGCTGCAGTTCAAAGCGAACTGAAGGGAAGGAAATGCCATCTCCTCGTTCCCTCCTCTGGGATGTTGGGAAAGAGCTGCTCTAAGGGGGAACTTCCAGATGGATGTAGCTCAGGGAATTTCCCTGCAGATTATCTCGCTCCTGTGATCTGTTCTTAAAGCTTTCACACCAATTCCCAGAGAGACACCACCTTTAAGCGGCAGGAACGGAGCTCTTCATTGCATAGGCAGTAAAGGGGACACAAAAAAATCACCTGGGACTTTCTTCGTTTTACATCCAAAATAAAGCTGTTCTTTCGAAGTTGCTTCCTGGATGGGGTTTGCAGAGCGATTGTGAGAATACCAGAGGGGAGAAAAGGGTTTCCACGGACCAGCAAAAGACACATCCAATTATGGGAACCCACTCTGCAGTCCTTGCAGCTTCCTCCTTAACCAGGTTTGTTTAGAATTTGAGCTAATTAACCACCGATTCAGCAAAGCACTTAAGCATGCAAGTAGTCCTATTAACATCAGGATGAGCCGGATATTTCGGGTTAAGTGCGCATTTAAGGGCTTTGGCCGACCGGAGCTGGCTTCGGGCACCTTCCCACAGCCACATCCAACACCGGTGCTTGGAGATCCTGGGGAATTCTTCAGCAAGTGCTCGGGGCGCTCTGACACAGCCCAGGATCCCACGTTACTCATGGAGGAGTAGGGAAAAAAGACAAAAAAAGAATCTCAGTAATGTGCTGAATCCCACTTAGTGGCTGAGTCAGGAGTTCAGACCGCGGCTGGTTCGCTGCTTACAGTGCTCTGTGTCTTCTCAGACTTCCATTAATGAGAGAGAGCAGGACCTCCAGCAGGTTCTCCACAGAAATATCACATTCTCGGGATTGGGGCTAGCAAAGGGTGCCTGGGGTGGGAAGGCTCTCAGACAACCCATGGACAACAGCGGCTCTCTGCACAATTGTCCTCCTCGGCCATCCCAGGGCAGCAGATGCAGCAACTCTCCGTGTCTGGGAAGGCTTTGACATTCTGTTCTCTTCCTTGGATCTTCTGTTCCTCATTCCAGTCCCTCAAACCCCTCAGAGCAGCCTGCAGGGGATGATCTGTGGAAATTGTGAAACCCCACCAGGACAGGACCACAAGCCACATCCACCACCCTGCTCCACACGAGATGTTTCTAATGATGCTGTTTGCAAATACATTTATTGAGTCCTAAACCTAAATGCTCTTATTATTCCAGGCTTAATGCCAGTGCCACGGCTGGAATCAATAGGAAATCTTTCCTCAGCTGTAATGAATGCAGGACCATGCACCCTCTCTGTAGTGATGCTTTGGAAACTTATAGGTGTGCTGAGGTGAGAAACAACAGATGAGAGTCTGCCTACACCAGCAGGAAATCCATCATCGACAACCTTGAGAAGGTAAACAGAGGGAGAGTGCTGGGAAATCCAGGGATTTGGGCTGCTGAAAGGGAAAAGAAAGCGAGCTCCTAACCAAGTGGGCTATATTAAAAGCATTTGCTGTGAGGAGGAAGGAGCAGGGTAGATGTGAAATGTGACAAATTGAAAAATATCCCATTAAGCATGGAACCTTGAAAAGGATTTTCCAGCAAAGGGATGAAGTAAGTGTTTCAGAAAATGAACTGATATGAATTCTGAGCCTTGTCTCCAACTGGCTAAATGTAACATCATTTATTGCCACTTTATATTTGCGTTCGAGCTCTATGGTTTTCCCTGAAGAAATGAGTAATAATATTTAACATAACTGGCATTGTGAAAACTTTAAATTATTCATTTGGAAAAGGACATGCAGCCCTGCTGTAATTCCCACTCCACTGCCACAGTGCATGTAATATATTGTGGTTCAGGTGCTGCAAAGCGCAGACCATAAAAATTTAAAATACTACTTCCTGGGATTATTAATAATGAAGAGTCTCTCAGTCGGAGTGGCTGCCAGATTGACAGAAGAGATAAACAAAATGTGTTGCTGCTACCAAGGAGAAAGGTTCTTTCCAAGTTCAAAGCTGGACTTTGTAGTCCCACAAAATGGTTGTAACACCCCCAGCCGTTTCCAGGAGGATTAGTCATGCTCTCTTTTAAATGAAAATAGTCTCAGCTTCCTTCCTTTCCACACCTTTCTCCATTCCTTGCAGAGACAGAAGGGAAAATATCAACTTCTCACTGGCACCAAAGTCATGGTTTCCTTTGCCTCTGTTACCCAACAAACACCAGCAGCTGAGCAGGAGCTCGGGGTGCAGCAGGGGCCAGGTGACAGCAAAAGGTGACCCCAGCCTGAAGCTGCACCGAGCCTGCTGGGGCTGGGGCAGGCTCTCCTCTCGTGTGCTCCAAGGCAGAACTCAGCCCCTGCCTGCACACACCATCCTCCAGCCTGATCCTCACTCAGAGCCAGCTCCAAGGAGCAAATGAGATGTGCACACTGCCAGCAGCAGCTGCAGTTAAAATGCTTAGCACTAAAAGAATATAGGAAAAGAGATGGAAAAATCGTGTTTCAGGGCTTAAAACAATCTCTTGCCTTGCAGGCTCGGGATGAAACATTGATAGGCACGAGCAGCTCCATGCAGCAGCTCCTCTGCCTCCTCCTGACTGTTGCCCTGGCTACTGCCAGAAACAGGGTAAGGTGGGCAAATCTCAGACTACCTGGCAATCCCCATGCTGCAAATTCCCAGATTTTTAGAGAATTAGGTCTTTAAAGCTTTCCCAAATGGTTATGGCTATGTCCCATCCTACAGGAATGGCAGCTGTGCTGCCAAATCTACAGGATGGACACATCTCAGCAGGCAGACTTTCCAAAGGTTTGTATTAAAATTGGCATTTGGGATGTAGGTGATGGCATCCTCGTCATTATTTTAATACATAAAATGTCTGAAATACCAAGCAACAAAAAAAAAAAAAATTAAAAAAAGATAATTTATAGAAAAAGATGCCCTGGATCAAATCCATAGTCCCTGGAGAAAGCCAGGGTCAGTACTCTGCTTTTTTTTGACCCTGCATCAGCTCATCTAATGGGTGTTGTGCTGGAAATGAGTTTCACAGAGGGTGGTAGGAAAAAAGTGGTCTCCTGAATCAGTGCCAGGAGGATATTCCAGGCATAAGGAACATCGCAAAAGGACAAAGACAGCAAATGCAATCAGCCCTGGCATCGCCAGTGAGAGGCAGCACAGAATGCAAAGGCTGCACTGGGAGCTGAAAGCAGCTGAGAAGGGCAAGGCACAGCCCCAAGAACAAAAGTAGCTGGGAATTTATTCAGCCAAGTCTCCCTACAAACCCCTGGGTGCCCATAACCACCAGGAACCCACAGGAGATGGGGTGACAAAAATGGATTTCAGTGGGTTCATCCAGGAGGGGGCTTAGCACAGCAGACAAAAGAATCAATCACAGCTGCAGTGAGGGCAAACCGGCCGGGGTGAATTCACAGAGCTCCACGGATTTCCCTTCAGCTGAGCCTCCTGCCCAGTGCTCCTTTCCACACCAGTAAGGAACTGGTGTGTGGGGTTCACTTGACAGTGTTGCTGGAATCACTTCCACCCTCAGCTGTGGGCGTTCATGGTAGAAAAAAGAATCGATTGCAACAGGCTCAGCCAAGCCCCCGTACCCCAACACATTCCCTGTGCCCATCCCTGCTCTTTGTGCGGGATGCAGCTCCAGGATTGCAGTGCAGATGTAGCTGGGCTTAAGAGAGGTAATGGAGCTCACAAAACCAGGCAGCTTTAAAGCCCCTAATTCAGGCACTGATGGCAGAGCAGTTAAGGAGGGAGATTTCTGCCCAGGCTCCACAAATCCTGGGATGCTCAGAGTGAAGCTCTGCAGCAGCAGCACATTCTCTGGGTGATGGGAGGCTGTTGGAAGCTGCTCAGGTCCCTGTGAGCAGAGGGGTTGGTGTGTGAGAGGAAGGCCAGCACAGAGTGACATCCAAACAGGAGCAGGAACTGCCAAGAGCCACAACCAGGGCTGTCCAAAATGTGCAAACAGCATCAAGGAGGTTCCCCCAAAAGCTGCTCTGCCTGAGTGTGATGCTGCAAAGATTCATTCCAGCCTAATGAGCCTAATGAGCAGAGGTGGTGTTCAGTTCTAATGCACAACCAGAGGACAAAGGGATTTGCACGGTGTGGGAGGGGGACAATGCCACACGAGAAGGTGGCTCAGACTTTGGTATTTGTGGGGATGAGGCAGAGTAGCCCAAGTGGAGAAGGAAAGGATGGGGAAAGGCAAGACAGCCTACCTGCCCCTTTTTATTTGTTATTCCCTTCCTTCATCTTATCCATGTTTCCTTTCCCTTTGCACCCTCCTCCTCCTCCCTGTTCCTCTTCCTTCCTCATCCCTGTCCCTGCCCATCCCTCCTTTTGCCATTTGCTCCATCCCCCAGCCTCCCCAGCAGACAGCAGGAGCCTCCTGTCCCGGCTCATCCCAGGAATGCTCTGCCGGGAATGCTGAGCTGCCTCCGGTCCCAGCAGCTCCCCAAAAGCAGCTCCACGCCAGCTCTCGTGCCTTGAGGCTGCACACAGGGCAGGCTGGCTCTGGTATTCCAAGGCAGAGCTGTGAGCAGTCCCCGGGGTACAGGAGCACTCATCCAGCTACTCCTAATTATTCCTGCTCAGCTGGCCAGGACCAAACGTTATTTTCTGTTAAACCAACAGGGACAGGCTGTGAACACCAGGGACCCCCCTGATTTCCAGGAACTCTGTGTAAACGCACGGCCTCAGCCACTCAGAGAAGGATGTGGCCAGGGGCAGGAGCACAGGGTGGGAAATCGTCTGAAGAGAGCTGTTACATCTCTTTCTTTGCTTTCTTGGGTTGGTGGCAGGAATTTGCCACCAGAGAAATTAATTCTCGAGCCTCCTGATGCATTCAAAATAAAGAACAATGGACCACATGATAAGCCTTCTGCAGCCTTCACCACAAAAGAGATGTTGGGTGGTTTTTTCCGCCTGACAAGAGCATTCATGCACTTTTGTGTTATATAAAATTAGGATTTTACTGCCAGAACAGAGGTATTTCCTGCTGGATTACACTGAGGCGAGCCAAGAGACCAAGGGGTCCCCAGCTGTTGGTCTCATTTAAAATGTCAGTGAGCAGAATGGCCCCTGAAAAGCTGCACATCTTTCAGCATTATCATTGCAGGGACACAATCACAGCTGAAGCTGTTTGCCTATGCCTTGGAAAACAAGGCAACAGCTCCTCTTTTCCCCTTTGGTCCAAAAGATAAAAGACTTCTGTTGGGTTTTTTTTGGCTTTTTGAATCAGAAGAAATGAAATTCAGAGACATAAAAAGCCAGGTCAAGGGCTTGTCATTGTTGATGGGGCTATTATTGGTGTTACAGGGATGGATTTCACCAAAAAGGCCATGCAAAAATGATTTAAGAGCACCTGGCTCTGCCTTCTGCTCCACAAGGGAGCAGGGGACAAGGGAAATGCTTGAAGATTGTCAATAAATATTAATGCACAGCAGGCTTGGCACCTTAGGGGGAAAACTCTGTCCTGGGTACATTTGTCCCCCTGCAGCCACACAAGTGCTGACAGGATGAGGAATGCTGATGCTGCAGGAGGAGGGGACATCCTCCTTTGGTGGGAGAAGGGAGAAGATATTCCTGCCATTTTTAAAAAGAAGGTTGCCAAATTGAAGCGTCCTGAAATCCTGCCTGCATTTTTCCAGCTGCAGCAAGGTGGAAGTCAGAGGGAGCTGCTAAGCTCTCAGTGCTTTGGAAAACAAACCTGTTGGAAAGCACCCCCAAAAGGACAGACAGTACATTTAAGCAACACCTTGAAGTGTTTTCTTCTCTCACCCCACACCCCCCATGTGGTTTCTTCAAGAACTGGACTTCAGGGATTACATCACATCAGCAAAAGCCCCATTTTTGTATTCTATCTCCATATCCTTTCTCTGATTGAGGAGCCAGACACAGAAAACACTTGGGAAGAGATGATGGAAGCTCTGGTGAAACACCTACATAGGTTAATGCTGAGAGTCACTCTGAGTGACTCTCAAGTGATTCAGTTACAAAAACATCCTTAAAAAGAAAAAAACCCAGGTATTTAAGGTCCTTAAACTACAATTTCCAATCTGTAGATTCCATAGGCTTTATGGGCTGCTTTTAAGGATCCAACAAACAACAGGTTTGATGTTCTTCAACTTCCATGCAGGTATCTACGACTCAACTGAAAAAAAAAACCCTATAAATGAACAGAACTTGCAAATACACACCAGGTGAGGGCATTACTGTGGTGACAGCAGGCAGGCTGGGCTGCCCAGCAAAGCCTGTGCACCCTTGGGTCACTGCCCAAAGCTGTTACTACTCCTCCTCTACCAGCCTGAGCCCTGAGCTGCACCCAAACCTCCGTGCCCTGGCTCTGATGCACCCTGGATTGCCCTGACCCCAAGGTCAGATCCAGGTCAAAAGCTCAGAGTTTCATAAATGAAGATGCTCTGTGACAGCGAAGAGAAGCCCAGAAAGGGGAATACTCAGCAAGGTTGGGTTTTTTGTGGGTTTCTCTTACAGGAGAATGCCAGGACAATGCTGGGCTGCCTGCGGGGTGCCAGGGTGCGATGCAGGAGCTGGGCAGCATTCCTTGCCTCCCTGTGGCTGCGGGCAGCACGATCTGATCGGGTTGCAGCGCAGGAAAGCCCCGAGGCCGGGGAGCCCCGCGGCGCTGCCCCTCAGAGCCCACACCGCTCGCTCCTGCAGCATCCCCCGCACCAGGCACAGGAGCACCGTGCCCTGTGACCTCACTCTCCCGGGCTAAAAACCAACTGCTCGCAGGTTTTGGGAATAGACGGGGGGGGGAAAAAAGTCAATTTTAGGTGTTTTTTTTTTAAAAAACAAGTCTCCTTGTTAGCGTAGGAAAAACATAACCACGAATGATTATGCCGGTGCTTTTATTGAGAGCGCTCTGGGGACCAGGGGTTCAGACCCAAATCAGAGTCCCGACCTGGTTTCGGAATAGATTTCATTTTATATGTTTTCCTGACATAATTGCTATTCAATCATACGTTAATCATCAACCTTAACATTGTTCTATTGTATATATTGTTTTCACTCAAGCATGAGTTTAAGCCCCCTTCCCCCCCCCAGAGTTTCACCCTACTGTTAATACTTTGTTGTGATTTATTATGTTTATCAAGTAATTACATCAGCTTCTTTACGAGTGGGTGCCTAGGTACAGGCTCGCTGTGTGCAGATCCTCTCTGTTCACTGCCTTCAGCAAAACCCTATTACCGTTCTCGAGGCCTATGCTTCTAAAAAACATTTTAACCCTATGCTATCATCCTGAGAGCAAGGCAAGTCCAAACCAGAACACACCCTGAGAGACTTGAAATCCATGTCCACTCCTCCTCAGGGGCACAGCCCGCCTGAGCTCAGCAGCAGCTTTGCTTTCTCGAGTACAAAGCTGCAGCTTTCCCCTCTCACTTAACCTCTGCCCAAGCTTTTCACCTGAGGCTCAGCTCCTTATTAGCAGCTCTTCAAACAGCCCCTCTGCCCCGGGGTGAACTCGCCCCACCAGAACCCTTCTGCAGAGAGCAAAGGAAACAGGTCGTGAATTATTTTGCTTTTATCATAAATAACCTCTCCTCCTGGTGAAGGGATTTCCAGCCCGTTAACTCCGGGCCTGCTGCACGGAGGAGATGAACCACAGCCTGCAGAAATCAATAGCTCTGACTCTAATGAGTTCTGAATCACGCTCAGCACGCCCGGAGACACATCCCACACTTCCAGCACAGAAAAATATGGATGTCAGTAGATGCATTGGCAGTAATATATGCTAATGAAGGTAATGCGACCTAACAACATGTGAATTATTGATGTGGGCATGTTTAAACAGGAAAATCAGCAAGGAATCACAGCACACCGATCCACGCCAGCGTTTGCTCACCAGCTTGGAATTGTGGTGGTCCTGAGAACACTCATTAGCACTTGATTGGCTTGAAGAGATCTTTGTTGGCTAATCCACGGCTCACCTGATCCACAAGTCGTTTAAATTCCACATTGTCCTGCGACACTGGGTGATCTCAACCAGCCCTTTGTACCGGCATCAGAGGAGCGATTTTTACACACCTACGGTTTCCCCTGAGGATTTCAGACATTTGTGACAAATCATATTGCTTTGCCTGAATTATTTTGCTTAATCTTATTTATCAGAGTCACAGACAAGGGCTGGCTTAGCCTCCGATTCACAACAATTCATAGAAGTCTGACTCTCCTGGATGCAGCAAAGTTGCTCCTGATTGCCACGAGGCACATGGAGAATGGAACCAGCTCCTTTGTCTGGCAGAGCTCTGGTTCCCAGGATGTCAAGGCAGTCGACTCAGCTCTGTCCTAAAATAAACACAGTTTGTCTACCTAGACAAGTTTATCACATCCATCACCGTGTTCTCCTAATGTATTTAGGGAAAATTCATTTTGCACCACGGTAAAAGCAGGATATATGTTCAGTAATCATCAGCGTTAATTTTGCTGTTATTCCATTATCCTGCGAGATCTCATCGTTCTGTCTGTACTTTGGGGTGGGCTGGCTCCACCTCTGTGGTATCTGGGAACTACATTGCAGACGGGCTTTGTTTTGGTGAGGGCTGTTGGGGAATACGGATTTTTACAGTCTCATCATGTCCTCACCAGGTTATACTGATATGCATCATCCCCACAGGGATGTAGACAAAAGATTTCCTAGTTCACACCGCAGCCAAAAAAATTCCCAACACAACCCGCAGCCAATCGCACATCCCCGGGCGTTTTAGTGCTGCATTCGGGTGTGAGAGAGTTGAGAGGGCAGGGGAGAACAATGTCCCCAGCCCGGGGCCAAACGAGTCCCTGGGCTGTCCCCCAGGAACTCAGCCACTCTCCCCAGAGAAATCAGCATCCTCAGTGCCCAAATCAGCTTTGCAAAGCCACGGAGAAGAAAACGGAGCTTAACTGAGATAATTAAACCAGCTGCTTATTTCGGCGGAGTTATCACATTACCTCCTCTCAAAGCAGGCCATTAATCTTACTGACAACAACACATCGCAAACTGCTCCTCAGTTTCCCCAGCGCTTGCAAGAGAAAACACACCAAGCTTTTTTTCCAGTTGCATTTACGAATATTTGGGGTTCTTTTTTGAGGTGGGAAGGCACTGGGGGACAGCTGCGTGCTTATTTGCCGTGATGAAACACATAAAGACACTATGGAAGATAACCCTTTTTTATTTATTGAATAAATATGCCACAATTCCCCTCACCAGAGCCCAGTGACAACCGAGGGGCACGTACGTGTGCGGAACCATGCAGGAGCACATTCCGGTTTTGTTTTACCTTTTCCGGAGCCGGGAACTGCAGGTGATTTACTTCCAAAGGCGTGATCAAAGGAACTGTCTGAAAACCATCTTCGTTGGATGGTGGTTTGTTGTTCTTGTCGTTCAAATTACTCCCCAGCTTCACCATCCTTGCACCCGGCTTTCCAGACCTGAAACCGGCGGAGACGAGCAATGTCACCGGAGCAGGGGAAGGGGACAATTCCTGCCTTGCCCTGCTCGGTTTGGGTTCAGGTGTCGGTCCCTGGGTTTCAGGGAATGTCACTTCACTTCACCAAAGCATTTGCCTTATGCAGACACCCCACAAACAGCCTTCAAACCCCACAAATATCCTTCAAACCCCACAAATATCCTTCAAACCCTACAAATGAACATCCTTCAAACCCCACGAACATCCTTCAAACCCCTCGCTGTCAGCCTAAACGCGGCGGATTCCAAAGGGACGGGAGAGCCACCAACACGACTGGGAATGTCACCAGCAACACCGGGAATGTCACCAGCACCACCAGGAGAGCCACCAGCACCACCGGGAATGTCCCCAGCACCACCGGGAATGTCCCCAGCAGCACCGAGAATGTCCCCAGTACCACCGGGAATGTCACCAGCACCATCGGGAGAGCCACCAGCAGCACCGGGAATGTCCCCAGTACCACCGGGAATGTCACCAGCACCACCGGGAATGTCACCAGCAGCACCGGGAATGTCACCAGCACCATCGGGAGAGCCACCAGCAGCACCGAGAATGTCCCCAGTACCACCGGGAATGTCACCAGCAGCACCGGGAGTGCCACCAGCACCGCCACCACCGCGGACACGCATTGGGACACGGGGACACCGGGACACGGCGCGTCTCCCACTGACCCCATGAAGATTTTTGATACCCCTCTGCCATTTCTGCAGCCTCCTTGAAGGTTCAGACCCCCTCCCCTGCACATCCCGGAGCACTCGGGGGTCCCCCTTCCCAGTTCCCCGGGAGCGGCGGGGCCGGCGCTCGGTGCGGGGTTACGGCTCCGTTACTTACTGCCAAGCAGGCGGCGAGAGGTGGCGGCGCGGCCGGAGAGGGTGCGCGGAGCCCGCGGTGTCCGCGGGGGAGCGGTGCTGAAGGGACAGCGCTGCGCTCGCTGCGGCTCCGCCGGCGACTGAGGCGGGCGGGGCGCGGCTCCTTCCCCCCTCCCCTCCGCCATCCCCGCCCTCAGCGCCGCGCCCACAGCGC
>VZTJ01000996.1:137400-153026 GCA_013397795.1 Orthonyx spaldingii | reverse complement strand
CGCGACACTCCTGCGGCACTGACTGACCCGCGACACTCCCGCGACACTGAGAGCATCGCGACGCTCCCACGGCACAGAGTGACCCGCGACACTCCCGCGGCATTGAGAGCACCGCGACACTCCCGCGACACTGAGAGCATCGCGACACTCCTGCGGCACTGACTGACCCGCGACACTCCCGCGACACTGAGAGCATCGCGACGCTCCCACGGCACAGAGTGACCCGCGACACTCCCGCGGCATTGAGAGCACCGCGACACTCCCGCGACACTGAGAGCATCGCGACACTCCTGCGGCACTGACTGACCCGCGACACTCCCGCGACACTGAGAGCATCGCGACACTCCCACGGCACAGAGTGACCCGCGACACTCCCGCGGCATTGAGAGCACCGCGACACTCCCGCGACACTGAGAGCATCGCGACACTCCTGCGGCACTGACTGACCCGCGACACTCCCGCGACACTGAGAGCATCGCGACACTCCCACGGCACTGAGTGACCCGCGACACTTCCAGGGCACTGCCCGGGCATGGAGAGCGACCCGCGACACTCCCGCTACACTGAGAGCACCGCGACACTCCTGCGGCACTGACTGACCCGCGACACTCCCGCGACACTGACTGACCCGCGACACTCCGGCGACACTGAGAGCATCGCGACACTCCCNACTGAGTGACCTACGACACTTCCACGGCACTGCCTGGACACGGAGAGCGATCCGCGACACTTCTACAGCACTGCCCGGGCACGGAGAGTGACCCGCGACACTCCCGCGGCACTGAGAGCACCGTGACACCTCCACGGCACTGCCCGGGCACGGAGAGCACCGCAGGGAGGATCAGCCAGGGTGGCTGCGTGGGGACAGGAGCCCCGTTGTCTCTCTCTGGCCCTCGGTGGCGTTGAGTGCTGTGTCCCTCACTGTGGTGTCACACAATGACATGGAATTGTGGAATGCCCTGGGTTGGAATGGACCTTAAAGATCATCTGGTTCCTCCTCCTGCCATGGCAGGGACACCTCCCACTGTCCCAGGCTGCTCCAAGCCCCATCCAGCCTGGCCTTGGGCACTGCCAGGGATCCAGGGGCAGCCACAGCTGCTCTGGGCACCCTGTGCCAGGGCCTCCCCACCCTCACAGGGAACAATTTCTTCCATATATCCAACCCAATTTCCCCCCCTTTCAGTCTGCACCCATTCCTCCTTGTCCTGTCACTCCAGTGAGAATTGTCCCTCTCCTGCTTCCTTGCAGCCCTGTTAGACACTGGAAGGTGCTGTGGGGTCTCCACACAACCTTCTCTTCTCCAGGCTGAACATGCCTAGTTTTCTTATCCTGTTCCCATAGATTCCCCAATCCCTTTATCAACTTCGTGGCCCTCTGTCACTCTCCCACTCAAATACCTGAAAGAAGGTTGGGGCCAGCTGGGGGTCACTCTCTTCTCCCAACCAACAAGACCAGGACAAGGAAATGACCTCAAGTTGCACCACGGCAGGTTTAGATTGGTTATTAGGGAGAATTTCTTCACTGAAAGCAGAGGCTGCCCAGGGCAGCAGTGGAATCACCATCCCTGGAAGAGTTCAAAAACCACGTAGATGTGGCATTTACAGTTTAACAGCAGACCTGGCAGTGCTGAGTTAACGGTCGGGCTCCATGACCTTGGAGGTCTTTTCCAACCTTAGGGATTCTGTGATTCTCAAATGCTGGGATGGCAGCACAGGACCAAGCCCTACCCTTGCTCAGCTTCGTACTGGGCTCTGCTCCAGTTCCCAGCAGCCAGACTGGTGTCACCTCAGCAGCACACACGGTCCCACCACCACCATCACCTCAACCACGGCATCACCCCAACCACAGCACCACCACAGCCACCATCCCCTGAGCACTGCTCTTGGAGACACAGGATGCTTCGGGATGACTTCAGCCCGATTTGTTTATAAATTTAGAATTTGCCTCCAGAGCTTGCAACTTGGCATTTTTCACGAGACCTAAATATACTCCTTGAAGGCGTGAACTGTTTCCATAATAAAGCCTTTTAGAATTGACTTGTGAAAACTCATTTAAAGCTGTGTTTTGGCAGAGTGAGGGGAAGTGCTGACTGCAGTGGTAGAGCTTGTTCACAGTACAGAGGGAAGAGCTGAGAGGAAGGGGGTAGAGAAGGGCAGCTAAAACTACCTGCTACTAACATCACCTTACACGGCCCATTAGAGGTCCTGTTTCCAACAGTTTCACCAGTTTTTCATGCTTGGGTTGGAATTTTCTCTATCACATTCCTGGATAAGGCCAAACTTCTACAGTAAATTTCACCCGAGACGTTTTTTCTGGGTTTAAGAATAAAGTTGTGCCATAAGTACAACTTAACCGTGAACAACTTTTGCTTGGAGTGTTACAAATTTTTGGCAGGTTTTTTATGTTTTCAGAATCATCTGGAAAAAAAAAATAATCAATCACATCAGAACATTTTGAGATTTCATATTCAGGAAGTTCAGGAAAGATTTCTGAAGCTCAGTAGCAGCGATCCCCTTAGATCTGATCCATCAGAGGCATGTTCAGCTCAAGACTGAACAAGATTTCCACTGAAACTACAACTCCAGGTTGCTACAGACCATGGCAGGGTGAGATGCCTACAATGAAAGCTGCCAGGCTGCACCCCACAGATAAGTGTAGGATTTAGGCTCTATAGGTCTGAGGAAGCACATAAAAAACCATTCACTAAAGATCCTTGCTTAAATTACTACAATATAATATTGAAATATTGCAGGAGTACCAGAAATCAGCCATCCCTGCCCACCTGGGATGGGATCTGTGTCGATACACAGCAAGTTATACACCCTGCACAGTCCTTTTCTCGTGTCCCTGTGCTGGTCTGGCTCAGGATGATCCTTAGGACCTTCAGAATGTGGAGGCTGTAAGAAAATCCAAGAGCACACACTTTGCAAGTGATGCCAGGAGCTCAGTCTCGCCCCAGACCCTGAGCCAAAGTCCTCTGGCCCTTAAGCTCCTGCCAGAGCCTTTGGTCCCACTCCCTCCAGCATCCCTGAGGCTGGAGGGAGCCTCGAGCCCAGGCAGTGCCTGAGGCAGGGACGACACCAGCAGAATGCTCAGGGCTGTTTCCAGTTGGGTTTTGAACAACCCTTGTGGGTGGAGACACAAATGCTCTGGGAAACCTGTCCCAGTGTTTAGTCACCCTTACAGTAAAATAGTTTTTCTCATGTTTAAATCAAATTTCCTGTGTTTCAGTTCGGGCCCTTTGTCCCTTTTCCTGTCCTTGGGCACAAGAAGAGGCTTCTCCAGCCTGAGCAATCCCAGCTCCATCAGCCTCTCCCAGAGGGGCAGATGCTCCAAACACGACAGTGCAATCACAGCAACTCTTCCCCCAAATTTCAGTGCATTAGGTTGTATCATCTGAACTGATCCGACCTCCCAAAGAGATGTACAGTTACCTTCCACTGAATGTATGGATTTAAACAGCTCCTCTGTCAGCAAAATGGCTATTTTCAAAGAAGGGACTGGGAAATATTATTAAATAATGCAAAGGAAAACATTGCATTGCAACTCCATGAAAATGGCATTGTGGTTTTCCACCTTTATCTGGTAATTACCAACTTGAGGGCTCTGTTGAAAAGCAAAGTGATGTCTTTCATAGCTTGCAAATGCATCCTGTGATCTACAATCATTTTCATCCACGTCAACACTGGCAATGAATATCCTGTTTAGCCAAAATGTGACATTAATGACACCTAAGCTGATGCTCTGACTTAAGAGAGGTCTTAAGCAACACCTCCCAAACACAGTGATGTGAAATCTCCAGAATCACCTGGGCAAACCCATGGAAACTGGGGTTGCATCATGAAAAAATAAGGTTGCAAATAAGGAACCTGCTTGTCCTCATCTCTACTCATTTGAACTCACAGAGTTTATTAACTTTTTTGGTTATGCTTGAATGCTCTTCATAGTAACAAAGGTAAGGGGCAATGAGGGGCAATGCCCTTCTTCTTGGGCATTGCTCCCACTGTAAAACACCTTTCCTGTAGCTCCTGCAAATCTCCTGATAACTAACCAGAACTACACTCTGCTGGAGTTATTCCGTGTGGCCCAGAGAACTCAGCTCAGCATGGCCAGCACTCCAGCATGGGCACTTGGAGCCACTTCTCCCCCACAAGCCTTCCAGGTTTGAGTGCCAGCAGCAAGAACCTGTGAAAAATGAGCAGATGCTGCTTTTACCTTTTGACTTTTCAGGGTAGAAGCACATTTGAAGCAACATTTTTCAGTGGCGCCATCTGAGAATTTTGGCAGTGGAGGGAGATGTGCAGAGAGATATCCAAAGCCTCCCTTGGAATTACATCCAGTAACTTCCATTTCCTCCACGAGACTGAACCAGCCCCATGACTACTTAGGGTCAGTATGGCCCATTTTAGCTTGAAAATATCCCTTTGCAAAATCCTCCTCTCACAAACAAAAAAAAAAACCAAACAAACAGACTACCAGGAGTGAATGTACGTAGCAGGATGCTTCACGGCAAAAATAGATGTCTGAAGTTGCCAGCAAGATCCCAAAAGTGAACATTCAGTAGGGACAACATTAAAGCAAGCCCAAGTGAGTATGAGAAATCAGAGTAACACAGATTTTCTTACGGAGCCAATACAGAGCCTGACATTTCCGCCCACACAGCACAGCTCAGTGACAGGCAATAAGACACAGCAGCAATATGAGCAACATGAGACTCCAGAGGAATAAACAATATATTTCTTCTGTCAACAGAAATATATGCCTCTCTTTATTCCTTTCATAAGTCTCCCACAATATATTAACGTGTTGGGTTTGTGTGGCAGGGAGGCTGCAGGGGTGGCTTCTGTGAGGAGCTGCTGGAAGCTTCCCCCATGTCTGACAGTGGCTCCAAGGGGGTAACGCTGCTGGAAAACAGATTTAAGAATTGGGGGGAAAACTGCACAGCTGCAGGCAGAAGAGAGGAATGAGAATATGTGAGAGGCACAGCTCTGCAGACACCCAGGATGGGGGAGAAGGAGGGGAAGGAGATGCTCCAGGTGCCAGAGCTGAGATTCCTCTGAAGCCTGAGGTGAAGCCCGAGTGAAGCTGAGCCCAGGAAGAAGGGAGGGGTAACAGGGCTTGGGTATAAACATTTCAGTGTACTGCAAATTCTGCAGCTTGTAAACAAAACATCAGTCACAGCACAGCTCAGCCTCTCCCCACTTCAAGCCTGAACCCATAAATCAACTTCTCTATGTTAATGAATATTATTCTACTCGCTTGCTCCTTGATCTATGAAACACTTACTGTCTCACTTCATAAAACACGCTTCCTGCACACCAAGCATTTTTCCCTATAGTGTTCCTGCTCATTAGCATAAGGAACAATATTTTATCTGTTTCAATATATTGAAAATCTGGAACGAGACTTTCAATGAAAGCTTTGGAAAATGTGTGAACAAGAAGTAGGCATAACTAAGAAGAGAAACTACAAAACTTAAAGGCACTGAGTGAGGACAAAGCTTCAGGAAGTCACAATAGTCACGAGAGGGCAATCCTAGGAGTAACATCACCCACCTCAGACTGTTCTACCAAAAGATCCTGTCTGTGTCTCATTCACCTGAGTTCATTTCAAAATTACCTCAATACAGCAGTGAAAACCAGTACAGTGTTCTTTTCCTTGGGAGATCACACACAGCTTAGCACCACACTCAAGGTTTTTTGCCTTTTCTGTAGTTGAAGGAATTTAAAACACCAAGAGGTGTACAAAGTGACCACATCCATTTTAAGCTGGGGTTAACTACTCGTAGTCATTGCTGTGAGGAGCTCATCCATTCCACAGAGTTCCATCAGCACCACTGACTTCCTGTCACACACATTAGGAACCAGAAAACAATCATACAGCAGAACAGGGGGAAAAATAAAAGCCACGTTCGTGTATTATTCATTTCAAAATACAGGAGGTTACAAAGATTCTGGTAGAGAGGGAACATTTGTCAGTGCCACCCTGAGCCTTCCTGCACAGCTCTTTCAATCTGCCTCTGCTCCTCCTCAGACAGGGCTCCCGGGAGTGCCATAAATCTCACACATTCCCAGCACGGAGGGGTCTTGTCATGACCTCTGGGAGATGACACAAATCAGATTTGTTCACAGCCCAGCCCAGCAACATCCACAGCTCAGCTGAGCTCCTCGGGTGAGGCACAAACATGGGATCCAAATTTAGAGAGAGGAGAAGAGATCCTCTCTTAATCTGCTCCACATATTCAGCACAAGAGACACGATGAAACCCAGCCTAAGAGGTGCCACAGTCACTGGGAGGTCAAAGCTCTCAGCATCTTTCAGGAGATATTCACCCTCCCTGGATCAAGGCATATTCCTTTTTCCTTAGGGGCCTCCATAACTTTTCTCCCAACAAAATGAAACTGCAGCTACACACAGTAATTTTCACTAGGCTGAAGCTTTCAAATGAGAATTTTTCTGCCTCAGATCAGAGGGTCCTGATGCCGTCACTAACGAGTGAGAAACTTCCTGTGAATATTTATAAATCCACTGTGACTGAATATACTTCAATAAAACTTGTTCTTTTCCTCCTAAGTAAAATTCCACTTAAGCCATAGGTTCTCTTGCTACTTCAGTTTTCTGGAAAGCCCATGATGTTAAACCCATCCATAGCTGCTTTGGTTTTTATGCAAATTCCAACCATCAGAGTTATATAAGTGCTTATGCAATGAAAACAAACATAATACACAAACCTGCCCATGTCACTGAGAATTATTTACAAGAGCTATAAATCAAAGTTCTGTTCTGCTTTATATTTAAGGACCTACTGCACAGGCAAAATGTCATATATGCCCCAAATTTGCTTTCAGTCACTTCTCCCAAAGAAAAAGAAAACTACAATTCAGCTGCCTGCTGAAGGCTATTCCTTAGTCAGAGTCCATGTAAAATTGTGTTAGAAACTTTGAAGTTAAAACATGAACATTGACTACCAGGGAGGGCCCTAAAGACAAAGACATTTACTGGATGTAAATGTTCAGTGAAGACAAAGGGCACCTTCTACTTTCCCGAAATCAAACCACGTTGGAAACTCCACATCCTGCTCTCAAGTTTAGCCTCAGAGCTGAAATCTTTTCATGGAAGGAATCAGCAGTGAAATATTATTAACCTTGGTGATTGATTACGTTCTAATGGCCAAGGTGTGATTGCCTCAGAGGCCATGGGACTGCAGAGCCTCAGCTGTGGGGGACACAGGAATCTGATGGATCCCAGCTCCAGAGCAGATGGGGCACGAGCAGAGGAGCTGCTGGGCAAGCCAAGCCTCCAGCCTGCAGGAAATGAGGTTTTCTCTGAATCGGTGGCCTTGGGCCAAATCAAGCAGGAAACCAACCCTTTTGAAAATGCCCACAAACTGGAAATTCCCAGAAAGGTCACTTTAACAACATCCAAACACTTCCAAAACACCATTCCCAAGTTCCCAAGGCTGCAGCTGATCAGTGACATGGTCTCTGGCAGCAGCAGCAGCATCTGCACACAGCAGCTCCTCACAGTAGCTGTGGGAGCTCCCGAGGCTCCCTGGATGCTGAGGACACCCTGGGAAGGCTGCCCAGAGCCGCAGCTCCCCGGCAGGGAGTGCAGCAGCTCACGCCTCTCAGAGCTTCCAGACACGGAAATCACCCCGGAGTTCAGGCTCCCAGGACTTCCCTGCTTTCAGCTTCACAGCCTTTGGTAGCCCAAGGCCACCAGCTGGAGTTTGGAGCCCCCAAGCCCTGGACAGTCCTTGGTGCCACTGGACAGAGACCTCTCTGCCTGGGTTGAGCTGCTCCAGGAACCAGACAAGAACTCCCCAAATGGGGTAACTTCAACCAAAACATGTCAGCATGTGCTGTTTCCAGCTCAACTTTGACCAATAAATCTGCAGCTAGCATGGGATAATCATACAAACCCCAAAGGCTTTACTCTCCACCACTTACCTGCATCCTAAGTCATTTGTATTTATGACACACAGGGAAAAGAGCTTTTCCAGACCAGCTTTGAGATCATGAGACAAGTGGCTGCCACCATCGTTTGCAGGTAACAGGAATTCAGCAGCAATGCCTTTGGCAACTCTGTGTGCCCTGGCTGCTCCCTCCCACCTCTGTCCCACAAGGAACCTCCTCAGATCTCTTGGCAACTGTTCACAGAGCTGAGATGAAGAAATGTGAAACTTTTAGAATAAGCTGGAGTTTGTGTTCTGTATAGAAAGGTAAATTATGCACTGAGAGCAAGGCAAAGCAAAGACAAAGAGTGACCTCTGTGTTTGCACATCTGCTTCAGTTCACACTCCAAGGGAGATTTCTTATTAAAAACTTCAGGTGACTGCTCTGAATTTTGAAGGATGTGAAGGAACAGCAGTGGTGCCCAGGAGCCACAGCAGGACAGTGTGACACTTGCTCCTGGGTCTGCAGTGATGATTAAGGACTTCAGAGCAGAATCAGTTCTTTTCTCAATCTCTACTCTGGGATCCAGTGCCCTGAGGGTTCCTTACTTACTTCTCACTCCTTTTAACAAAGAGGGTCTCAATAAAGTGCTTCGTGTTTATCCAACCCTTTTTCTCCTTGTTGAGCATGTTACTTACCTGGACCATGCAAGGTATTTTAATGCAACACTACAAATTTTTTTCTTTTGCAGCTGACACTTAAATGGCCACATGAATTTAAAAAAGAGTGCACAGAGGTCTGGGTGGATGGGAATGGTGGTCTGGTTTGCAGAGCTTGAGCTGGGTTCTTCTCCAGACCCTTATTTCAGCAGTTTACCTGCTCTGATGACCTTTGTTCCCAACTGTACCTTTGAAATCTGGTCACTAGAGCAGAAAGCTGAACTTCATCACCCAAAAAGTCAAAAATTGAACCTGAATCAGCATTTTCCCCCACTGCAACAGCTGTTCTGGCCCAAAGTGGTCTGAAATGTAAGAGCCTTTCAAAGTACTGCCAAATGAAAGTTCTTGATTAGTAGATCCCAACCAATTAATTATCTCATCACCACAGACCCTTTAGACTGAAGGAGGTGTATAGGGATGATTTAGGGCCATACTTACCTTTTATAATTTCTTTTAAAATAGTCCCACAGACAGAGGTCTGTATTTATCCAAAGAATCTTAATGTGTTGGCTAAACTTCATTCAGAGATTTACGTTAATGCACCTCATCTATCCTGTTAAAGCAGCAATTATGCATCTGGAAGAAAAGTGTTTCCAGGGCCCCTGAAGTCTGTGCCAGTAAAGTACCAACTGCAGCTGCAGTTCACAAGAAAAGAAACATTAGAGCAACAACTCTGCAATTTACAAACCAGGATTATAAACTAAATACTCCCCATGCAAACATTTCACTGAGAGAACTGTGGGGACAGGGAGATCATCTCATTTAGTCAAAAAAACCCCCAAACCCCCCAAAATCCCACGTGTGACTCTAAACATGTGTTTTGAAAATACCAAAGAACTGTGACATTTTTGCTCTGCCAGAAAAATGATCACGTCTTGATTGAATGCTTTGCCTTCTCATTTCCTTTTCCAAGCTGAAATGTCAACTATTTTAAGTCAAATCTGAATATTACCCAACCACAGAGGAGAACCTTGACGCCGCAGCTGTCCTGGAAAAGGCACGTTCCAGTCCCGCACTTGCAGTTTGACTCTGAAGCAAACAGAGATGAAACCTTTCCAAATGCTTTGCTGCTTAATGACACAGTCACCAGCACGTTATTAAAGCTCAACACTCTGACACTGCAGTCATTATATCTGCAAACACCAAGACATTATGCCAGGGGAAAACAACCCTTTTATTGAAAGCAAGGACATCTCATTGTGACAGGTGAATGCTTTACTCCCCAGATGAACTCCATAGACATAACCATTTTTATGCAGTTTTCATGTTCCATTTACACCATTTGCTGGCTTAAAAGGCTTTAACAGTCAATCAAGAGTTCAAGTATTAAGCTGCATAACAGAAGAAAATTATATTGTGTTATTGAAGCCAGGTAGATAAACAACACCTCCTGATTGTGATGGTGCCATTATGTGCCTCAGGATGAACGGGGAGAGAGAAAACATTCACCTGGTTTCATATTCAAAATGCTTGCTGAGATTCATGTATAAATGGATGAAAGAACAGAGAGGGTTATTGTGTAATATTTTAATATCGTAAAGTCAAATTTATTCAAATCAGGAAGAAAAGAAAGTGGGATTTATGTCTTGTGTGGAGTTCTGCCTTACTGAATTTGTGTTTATTATTTGGACAAGCTACAAAAATAAAAGATATAAATACAGAGACAACACTAAATGTGTATCTCTTCTTTTGCGAGCAAACTGTCACAATATTATGCTCATTAAAAAGCTTTCTAAAACTAATAGCTCAGTGAAACACCAGACTTAATGGCTTGAGATAAATATCTTGCAACAGAGCTGTTTAAGCCACTGTAAAAACAAACCTCTTAAACAGCAGAAGCACAAACACCAAGCAAACAACAGAGAACCTGTGTTCCCTGAAGTCACTTTGCAGTCTTGCACTGACTCCAGGAAGAACTAGATCAAAATAAAAGCTTCCACTACTTTTGTATTTCCTTTGGGGCTGAATCTTCCTTAATATTCTTGCTACACCCAGCCAAAGATGGACTCGTCCTAGAGAAAAAAAGTGATAAAAGTGAATTGGTACATTCTCATTAATATTAAAAAAAAAATCCCTATAAAGTGGGACAAATAAAGACTGTTCAGATTCTTCAGATTTTATTTTAGGCCACCACAGAAGGATTTAGCTCAAGAAGAAGGCAAAATCCACCTCTCTTTGCCTTGGCAAAGCACACAGCCCTCCCTGTGAGGATGGAGCTGTTCTGGTCCCCAAACAACACTGAAATCTTGAAAAAATTTGAACTCAGTGTCAGTAATACTTTAGTATATGACTGTCAGTTATTATATTAACATTAAACAAGATCAGTGCATCTTTTTAATATTATTAATTTGCTTATTTTAGGGGGTTTTTTTGGCCTTTAATGGACTATCTACATACCCTGTCCAGGTATGCCCCATTCTGTGACCTCTGGGTCCTGTCAGAGCCTGCAGGAGAACATCAGGTGGAGGAAAATCATCATTTGCAGTCACAGGGAATCTAATCTTAACTGCAGCATTCCAAGGAGTAAATAGGTAGCATTAAAATTCAAGTAGACTTTTGTTCTCTCAAAAAACCCCTATTTATAGAGGCAATAAAATGCAGCATTAATTTTCTAGCTTTATCTCGGAAAAAAAAAAGAAGATAAAAATGAACCCAGTTTATTCAGACTTGTTGATCCATATCTAAATATCTGCTAAAATTATTCCATTTGCTTCTTGATTAATGAAAAATTCAGATCAATAGGAGACTTATCTGCTAGATTTGATGTTGTGCAAATTCTGCTAATTAGAAAGAAGGTATTAGAATTGATGGTTTGCACTGAAATAGGGCTTAATAGGAGATTCTCAATTAAAGCTCCTGAGAAAGGGGGTAAAACTACAATTAAGGACAGAGTAAGAGGGGAGGAGGAGGGATTGGTTGGTTGGTGAGGTTTTTTAAGTCATGGAAATTATACATAAAGAAAATGCTCTTCCTCTAAAAAGAAATGAGTGGCTGAAAAGGGCACAGGCCCTGTCCATAAATCCAAGGTTAAGCAGCACCTGATGTACCCATAAAAAACAGAAAAGCAGCCATTATGGTAAGATGGCAAATCCTCCCAGGAAATCACATATAATCAGAATTTTGGGGTTTTTTTCTTAAAACAACTTGAAATCTAATAATCTATTAAAGACTTCTCCTCCTTTTTTCTTGACACTTGTTCTCCTTTCTGTTAAAACTGAGCAAACATAAATCAAGGAAGATTTTGTCCTTAAATTCACTGTCCTACACATCCATGGATGTGTCTTACACACAGATATATGTCCAACATATTCCTTAACACTTCTGCAGTGATCTCAGCTGTGGGAGAAGGCACATGGAACAGTTTCCATGGGAGGAGAGATTTATTAGATTGGAACTTAGCACAGAAATATGACAGAGGCCAATGGAAGCTGGACTGATATAAAGAATATGAATAGCACATAATGAATAATTAATGCCGTGTCATAATTCCAGCATTAATCAGGAGCTGGGTTTAAAGCCAACAGAAGAAGTGTTTTTCCACACAATGCAGAATATTTGCACAATAATTGCAGAATAAGTTGTTGAAGCACATTGTGGAATTTCTTCTCCCATTCAATACCGTCCACTGGGGTAGGGATTTCCGTTCTGAACCACAATTGTGCTTCTTTTGTTCTCATGAAGAAGATTTTTGAGGGAGTGTTTTCTGGTCACGTGTGTGGAAATCTAATCCAACGTTTTACAAAAGAAGACACTGGCAGGAGTGGTTCTGCATTTTGGGATACACCCCATGTGGAAAACTTCCATCAGCACCAGTGCAAGGGAAGCAGAAGTGCTGTGGGTGAACATGGCATTTTTAACTTGCCTGGTAGCTCATCATGGATTAGTGTATTCTTTTTCCTAATAATTCATCCAACTGTGAGGCCAGAGATTCCAATTCCATTTGTAAGCCTACACTGCATTATCTGAAATTGTGCAGCAACTACAATGCCTCTAATTGAAACTGGCTGAATGCAGAGCACCAGTTTTAATTCCCAAGTCATTTTGCAGTAATGAAAGAGCTGCATTCAGGGCACAGAGCGAGAACATGTTCGATGGTTTTGTTAAATTGTGTTACAGCAACCTTTGGGGAGCATCTAATTTATTTATTGTCTGTATGAAATCAACCACTGTTTTCCTACGTGACAAAGTAAATTATTATTCATACAAATACTGCCTTGGACCCCTCTGTGAATAAGTTTAATTACGTATTTCACATGTTCAGAAAAACTTGCTGATGTTTTATGTGCGTGGCTTTAATGTCAGGCTGCAGCAAACACTTCCATCATCCTTCCTCCAAATTAATGCATACAAGAGCCTCCATGAAACAAAAGGGTTTCTTCCAAAAAAGCTGGAAATGTCTAAAGTATGGAATGAATTCCATTTGTGAGTTGTAAAACTTGCTGAAATGGACCTTAAACCTTGGGATCTTCACCTGTATTAATAATTTGTTTTCTCTGGTAACACTAAACATCATCAGTTCATTTCCTACCTTCTCCATCAAACTGGCTGCAGGTCACCAGGCGACTTCTGAACCTTTCATTTTCTTCAACCATTTTTGAAATCACTTTCCAGACCTTGTGCCAGACTTTGGACTGAAAGATAAAATGTGAAGCACATAAAAAGTTTGCCTTAAAAGATCTGTAGGGCAGAACTTTGAAATCCCCACAATAACTATGAAGCCCAGCTGGGTTTTTTTGTTGAGGACTGGAAGGGAAGAGAAGGAGGGATATATATATATGTGTGGAGTATATGGAAGAATCACCTCTATTTAAAAGTCAAAACCATAAATTCCTCCATGATTTTTCACATGAGATCTCCTCTCCTTTCTTGCCTAGAACTCTTGTGTTTATCCAGGACTTATGAAGTGCCCTTCTAGATAAGCAAAACTTGTGAAAACCTGTGTAGAGCCATTAAGCTCACTTTAAAGTCCTCCAAAACGGGGGGAAAAAATAAGATTGTTTATTTTTCCAGGAGCAAAAACTCTCCCATATGGTCCCTCAGCAGCAGCATAACTCAGGCCTCAAATTCAGATTCCAGAACAGCAATGCTGTTGCCTGTTTCATATCAAATCCACATTAATCTGTTTTATGGATGTTGAAAACCTTTGTTTTAGAGGCGTAAAGCTCTGTCTGGAGTGGGCACATTTCAAACTTGTACATTGGAAAGATTAAATTGGAGCTGTGGGCAAAGGCACTCAGGCAGAGGTGGCCTAACAAACTGAAATGGCTGTTGACACACTGATGCTTGGACTTTTGCTGGAACTCATCTGAGAAACTTGCTTAAATCTGAAGATAATTCCTTTCTCAGGGACATTTATTGCCAAAACATAGTATATATTCCTCATTGTTTTTGAAGACTATTCAATGCACCAGGAGAGCCATACTCCAGGATGTTATTAGCTGTTCCTCTGCAGCTGGTAGCATTTTACTGTTTTTACATCAAGTATCTGTGACATGACTCTGCTCTAGTCTAGCTGATTACTTGTACTTCACACATTACAGAATCTCATAACGAGTTACTGGTTAATGAATGTCCCTCTTAAAATTTCAAGCATTTGTCGAACTACTGAACAGGAACAGAAACACATTTGTGAAGCAGAAGGTAATTCTGCATTGCTACAAGGATGGTGTTAATAGCTCAGATTGCTGCCTTTGCTTATTTGCAGCCCGTGGGATTTCTTTGTTTAAACATGAGAGGAAGAGGAGCTGCAGAGCTTTTTCCTGCTGGGTTTCACCCCCAAGGTGTGCTGCACCCTGGCCCCAGTCCAGCAAAGCATTTCAGTACAGGCTTTAAGTCAACAGCACACTCTCATTTTTCAAGGTAAGCACACACTTAAGTGCTTTATTGAATAAGAGCCAGAATTTTAAAGCCTCCAGAGAGGGAAGATAATACCATTTTTGCTTTTCTGTAAGTAAGGTTTTCAGTAACAGGCTACCAATTCCATCTTTTAATCTCCCTCATGCTCTGACACACACAGAACAAGCAGCTTTCTCAAATGCCAAGGCAGCTCATTGAGCTCCCACACTTCATACCTTTTTCTTCTTTCGTTTAATGACTTTATCATCGCTTCTTGAAGGGATGGGAAAGTCAAAGATGCCAGTTTTAGCCTCTCGAAGGTCACCTAGAAAGAGTTTAGAAAGCATTTTTTGAGTATTTACAATACATTCCTAAGCAAGGCTGTTGATGACTGGCACAGGCTGCCCAGAGAGGCTGTGGCAGCCCCATCCCTGGAAGTGTCCGAGAGCAGGTTGGATGGAGCTGGGAGCAGTGTGGTCTAGTGGAAGGTGTCCCTAGGAAGGGGGTGGAACTGGATGATCTTTAAGGCCCCTCCCAACCCACACCACTCTATGATTCCGGAGGGATCCTTATTTCTGGTCCCAGCAGGTTCTAGGATGTCACTCCTTACATCCTGCAGATCGTCCCCTTTTTCTTTACTCCGTTATAACCATGGGGCAAGTGGGTGTCTCTCAAATGCCACAAAACAGATTTCAAAACTGCACAGCACCCACACATTAAGACAACGGGCTTCCGGGAGCTTTTAATTCTCTCTTTTTCCCAGAACTGGACACAGCCCTCGAGGTGTGACCTCAGCAGTGCCCAGAACGGGGGAAGAATCACTCCCCCGGTCCTGCCGGCCCCGCTACTCCTGGTACAGACAAGACAACACTTGAGCCTCCTGCAGCCCCCGACACAAGGGGGGCAGTCCCGGGCTCTCACGTACCGGGGGTGCGGCTGCCGGCTCTCCCCTCGCCGCCGCTCCCCGCCCGCCTCCCGCTGCCGCCCGGCTCGGGGCTGGGCCCGGGGCTGGGCTCGGGGCTGGGCCCGGTCCTCGGGGCCCCGGCGCGGCCCGGGGGGCTCTGCCCGGCGCTCTGCCGGCAGCGCCGGCCCAGGCGGAGCACGGAGCCGCAGCGGTGCGAGCCGAAGCTGGTCACGTACACCAGCGGCACCGGCGGGGGGGCGGGCTCCATCCGCGG